>JBBBDQ010002363.1:1225000-1337500 GCA_037127315.1 Ascarosepion bandense
TACTTTTTTTCCTTCAAAAATGTATTGGTGTTAACATCTTTTTTTCTCCAAAAATGTATTGCTCGTAATATTTTTTTTTCTTCGAAAATGTAATGCTGGTAATATTTTTTTCTCCAAAAATATATTCTTAGAATTTTTACTATAAAAGTGTATTTTTATACTTTCATAGTGATTTGACCCCAGTTTGGGGGTAAACTATTTACCCATAACTGGGAACACAACAGGCTTCCCACATGGTCAAGATGGACATAGGAACAATAGCAATTAAGAGGAGGTTCCATGCTCCTCACAACCTCCCAATCAAAGGCCTTGCTGCTGACAATTACCATGAAAGTATTTATAGAAAAAGACACATGGAAGCTACACTAGAGTAGTAGGAAAGTGACTGAAGGTGAGATGCCAAGTCAGGACCAATAACATTGCAGATTCTAATTTGGATTTTATCAAGAATGTCTAAATGCATAGCAGAAGCACCAGACCAGATGTGGCAGCAATATTCAATGCATGGATAAATGGTATATTTATAAATGTATAAAATTGATTCTGACGAGAAAAAGTTGTCTAGCACAACACAGTGAACTAACTTTCCTAGCAGCAGACCTAGTAATTGATTTAATATAATTTTTCCATTTTATGCCAGCAGAAAACGTTAGCCTGAGAAGATGCAGTGAGTTGCACTCTGGGATGTTAGCATCATCCATGCTTATGAAAGACATAAAAGGTTCTCTAAGATTATTAAAAGAGAGCAGTTTTGTTTTGGGGCCATTCAAATTTACATGCTATTTCTTGCTCCAGTTTGCAACATATTGTAGGTCATTTTTGAGATTGGCTACCAATTCAAATTTATCGAGACTTATAACTAAGCCGGTTATAAATAGTTGTGACATCGGCATAGATACAGAGTTGAAAACTGATGATGACAACAAGGTTGTTAAAAAAATTAGAAACTGTTAGCATAGATCTTATAGTTACATCTAACAATTTAAACTGTAAAATAAGACCTATCTGCCAATCTAGTACTGTGCTTAAATTTGTAATGTTGAGATACCAAAGAGGAAATCTCATTAGAACAATGACCATGAAAATATATATAGAAAAGGCACAGGGAAGCTATGTTACAGCAATAGAAAAGGGAGTGAAGCCAAGATGTCAGGATCGACAACATTGCAGATTCTTCTTTGGCTTTCAATGAGAAACTCTAAATGCATAACAAAAGCACCAGATCAGATGTGGCAGCAATATTGAATGCAAAAACAAATGGTAGATTTAAAAATGTGGAAGATAGCTTCTTGCGAAAAAAATTTCCACTACAACACAGTGAAGTAACTTTCCTAGCAGCAGACCTCGTAACTGATTCAATGTAATCTTTCCACTTTATGTCGGTAAAAAATGTTAATCTGAGAAAGCGCAATGAATCATTCTTCTGAAGGTTAATATCAACCAATGGAAGTTAAAAAGGATTCTCTCAGATAATTAAGAGAAAGAGCAGCGTCATTTTGAGGACTTAAAATTTAACAGACCATTTCTTGCTCCAAATCTTTTTTTTTTTTTTTTTTTTTTTCAATTGAAGTAGATAGACTAAACTATCGCCCGGTTCACACTCCACCCACATCTATTGAACAGGTGAAGAGGCTCATCCCTTGTTCCCTGCTTAGGATGTGGTTTCTGGTTTTCTCTTTTCTAATCTTGTCACTCTTACGTAGCCCCCTGCACATCAGTGGCGTTACCGCCTTGCTCGGGGTGATATGATTAAAAAAAAAATTAACAACAGAAAGATCATTTTGGAGATCAACTGCCAATTTGTTCTATCAAACCATTCAAAATTGCTATTAATCCAGAAATAAATGTTAGTATCATCAGCATAGATACTGAATTGAGAACTGATGACATCAGTAAGGTCTTTGATGAAAATTAGGAACAACATAAATCCAAGTATAGATCCTTGTTGTGGACACCTGCATTAATACTGAAAAATCTAGAAGAGTGACCATTCAAGACAGCTTTCATTTCACAATTCAAAAGGAATGGCCAACTCAGTTCAAAAACCCATAACAATATAAAAGGAGGTTTTTTTGTTTTTATAATCATAACGCTCCAAGCAAGGCATTTAACTGCCGCTGTTGTGCAGGGGGTTACACAGGAGGAAAGTTATGTGAAAGAGTGACAGGTTATAGGAGGTGTCAGGAAGAGGGTAAGAGAAGGATGAGAACATTGATGAGAGTGGAGTGGATGGAGAGAAGAACATGAAAGCGAGGATTCAGGTTAGTGAGATAGGAGATGGCTATTGTGGTGAAAAGATCTCAGTAAGTGGTTCCATCTGTGTCTTTTAATTGATACACTGATGTCCTCAAGAACACATAGTCCAGTGGATAAAACAATGGCTGTAACATCATAATTATGAAGACAATGTAAATGATGAAAATACTACCTCATTTCAGAACTATAGACGAACAGCTGAAATAGGTTAAAAACAACCAAGATGAAGATGCTAATCTAAAAATGGTGACATTAATTTTTTTTTTTCTTTTGAACCCAGTTTGATCACAAATTTGTCAGTACCCAATTCTCTAAATTTTCATGTCACTGTATATTGGTTTTTATTAAAGCAGCTCAATATGACATTTAACATGAAAGTATGGTCTTGCTCATATTGTACTTATTATATTCCAGTTGATTATAGTCAGTAACTTTGTTACTTGCAGGTGAAAGTATTGACTGATGAGTGGACAGGAAAGTGGAAAGAAGCCGCCTGTATCCTAGAGGTTAGTAAATTTAATTTAATTCACTTTCTTTTTCTACAAAAAAACCATATTCACAATATAATGATCTTTTAAAGAAAAATGAATGGATATAAGTCAAATTTTGATTTCCGGTATCGATGTCAAATAAGTTTTGCATCACAAACTGAATTTTGAAGGCTAAGTAAATGGTATCTTGGCTGAGACTAAGAACTACAATTATGCCTACTTAGAGCCAAACCCGAAGCAAAAGCCAAAATAAAAGGGCTGAAAACCTGATTTTGGTCAAACCCGATAGGATATCAGGGTATCGATTTCCAATATCGGAGTCGAAAGTCATCCAAGGATAAACTAACCTAAGTAAGTCCATGCAAACTTATTGGACCCGTTGGGAGTAAAATTGGAGAAAATGAGCCATATTGATGGCTGAATATCAGTTTTTGATGAGATTCGATAGAGTATCGAGGGTATTGATTTAAGATATCGAGGAAAATGAGTTGTCTGAGAAGATCTACTAATGTTTGATACTAAAAACTATAATTTTACCAAGTTAGAGCAAATTCTTCAGCAAGAACCACGATAAAAGGGCTAAAATTCTGATCTTGATCAGACCTGATCAATATTGGGGTATCGGTTTCCGATATCGGAGGGAAATCGGAAAAAATAAGTAGCCCGTGACCGGACCAGAAGCCCAAAGAATATTTGTGTGGAGTTTGGTGAGAATAGAATAAAAATTGTGGATTTGTATAAAGGACATACACACACACACACATCTTGCCTTATATATATATATAGATTATGCATCAGTTTTATTAATAAGTTTTATTTAGATTTTCTTTCCTTGACAAATCAAGAGAGAAATGTAACAATTAAAAAGAAACATTTTATAGGGCTATAGTTTGGGAGACTTTCATTTTTTTTCCCCTTCCATTAAATCAACAATTAACCCATTTTACCTGGAAAGAGATCACTTTATATTAGGTTCTAACAGTTTTGATAGGATCAAAAATGAAACACAAGTTGTACTACAAGGATAATAAGACAAATAGTTTTAGTACAATTATCTTTTCTAATTATCTAGTAGAACTTGTATCTGGAAAAAAATCATTGTTATCTTTTTTTTTAACTGCTAATGCAATAAACACTCCCCACCCCCCAAAAAATTAGTCTTACAATCCAAAATAGGTTTTTGTTTTAAATAACTCTACAAAGGGTTGCTCTCCAGTTATGGGTTAAATAACAGGGTAGGACTTGGGGACCCTGCCCTTAAAAACAAATCCCAATGAATCTTGATACTCGAAAAGAAAAAGTATTACTAGACACAAAACTTATATAAAAAAACAATAATAAATTGTTGAAAGGAAAAAGGTTTAACCAGCAATAAATAAATAAGTTTAGTTGGCAATAAATGACCCACCGAGGTTGATATGCCATAAAAACAAAACAAAACAACCAACCAACAAAGGGTTGATAAAGCAAAAAAACAAAAAAAAACCAAATCAATCTGTATATGAATTCCCAAAATGTAAAATCACATTTAAAAGAAATATTTAAGTGGTGCTATTGATAATATATACCAATATCACCATATCACAACATGTATTAACAAATGGTTTTGTCATCATCATCATTGTTTAATGTCTGTTTCCATGCTAACATGTGTTGGACAGGGTTTTCTTGATGGCTCCGTAATTGAACCCAAATGAAATATTGTATGCCCTTACTAACACCAACTAGTTTAAGAGATTAAAAACTCAGTGTTTTCTTGAGACACCATCACTAGGAAGATTACCTACCAAGGTTAAAGAATACCCCTGCCATCAGAAATAATGCTAAAATATTTGAGAGGATTATATATATATATATATATATATATATATATATATATATAGTGTGTGTGTATGCATGCATGTGTATGTATGTAGATATATATATATATATATCTTGTCATCCGCAGACAGATCTGTTTTGCTGTATCACAGCTCATCAGTACGGTTAAATTCCGATATATATATATATATATATATGGTTAAATAAAAAGAAGACAAGGGGAAAACTGTATTTAAATCACCTATGCGTTTCGTCCTGTGATAGACTTTATCAAGACAAAAAGACGAAATGAGCTTTATTCTAAAATACGTATCTATAAACAAACAATGTTGGCAACTATAAGAACACTCACAAATCATTCAAAAAGATTAACAGAATATTTTAGTTTTAGAATTCCTTCATGTGTAGTGCAAAGCCACGAGATGCTAAAACAGACTAACATACATAATAAAAAGTCCAAAGAAAACAGTTGAATTCCCTTCATTTTAATATACAAGCAGCCAGCCATTATACACATACACACACAATGGACTTTATTATAATTATTGCAAAAAAATAAAATAAGGCACTGTTAAAGAGCAAACACACTCCAAAAGTTTTATAACTGGTATTAAAGTTTAATACCTGGTAGTAAAGAGAATGAACTGAGCTGACACTGCTTTGCTATTGTCTCTCTCTCCATGAGCATAACAGAAGGGAAATAGAATTTTATATATATATAAATATATATCAGTCAGTTAAGTGCCATACGTGATACACGTTTGGGTGATCATGTTTCGAAAGAGACATGACTGACTGGGCAGAAGATTATCCCGCAGTAGGTTGCCATTGCTTTCTGCGGTAGACTGGTTGCCAGCCAAGGCTATAGAACCCAATCTGTCCTGTTATTTAACCCATAACTGGAAGGAAGAGACAGATTAATACCTTTCCTAAGGGTATTTGTGCGTAAGTGAATGCAATGAATTCAACTGGAATTCGAACTCGGCTCTCCGATTTCTTGTTCTGAGCCGATATCCACTGGACCACCATGCACACACAAATAAATACGCAACTTTATTATAATAGTCAGAATAATTGGTTCAAACTAATTTACATATCTTTTTTATCTTTTTTTTTCCATCTGTCTACTTTTTGTTGTTGCCTATGGTGTTCTTGTTGTCAAGCATTGTATTTTGCTATGTCAATAGTTTTACTTGATTTTTCTGTAAATATCACTTAATGGAAGAATTGTCTATTCTTATTTCCAGGAACAGTCAACTCTTGCTCTGAGAAAAGAAGGCCTCGGAGTAGTTTTAGATTCAGAGTTGCCTCATCTTATTGGGATCGACGATGACATTCTTAGCACGGGAATAATGCTTTATCATCTAAAGGTTTGAAACTGTTTTCTTTTACAATTTTGTGTAAGGCTAAATTTTGTCTGTATGCCCCCCACCATACATCAGTAGAACAAAACAGCCCAGATCATTAACACATTGTAGTGCATTTTAATAGCAGTATCAGCCCTTAAACATAATAGTAGCAGCTCTCAAATATAAAAACACATGAACTCTAAGATAACTTTCTCTCTCCTGTGTTTTCCTCTTTCAAGCTGGTGACATGAACTTTCCATGCTGAAGCTAAAAGAGCTATGAATGCTCCACACTAAAACACACCAACACAGTAAGTCCCACTCAAACATATTTATGAACATCTGTATAGAGTAATACTTTTGTCTATATACTTACATATATATTTCTTTCCTATATCAACCATTGTTGCCACATGTATTTATTTCAGTTATAACCACATATAAGAATGTACAAAGAATGACTTTACATATATTTAATATGTCCATTTATATACAACTAGTTATCTATATATATATATATATATATATATATATATATATATCCGAGTGAATATAGAATGAAGAATTCTTTCCATGTCCAAAACATTACTTTAAAACAGTGCTCGATATATAATTTTCTATATAGAGCTGTGAATATTTATTATAAATTATATTTTAGAACATGTACATAACTTCTCTATATATAATCACTACGAAGGTGCGTCCGTTTCTGCATCGGAGTACCAATGCTTTGTCAGGCAATGTGGTACTGGGAATCCTTTTCATTTTTATTTATTTCGTTTTGTTAGGGGTATTAGCGGGGGGGGGTTGATATTGTGATATTTCGTTGACAGTTGGAATTTTTTGTGGAGAGTGTTAGTGTGTGTTGGTGGGTGTTAGCAAGATAATGTAGTCAGTCTGTGACCGTTGGAATTTATTAGTTGGTGCGGATAATTTTTTTTGTTTATTTTTATTTTTGCAGAGTCTTTACAATCGGTGTAAGTTTGCATGTTTAATCTTAATATTGGGTTTAGGGATTGTGTTTTTTTTTGCAGGCGGGTAAAACAACAATTGGCAGAGGAGATGCTGAAGTGCCTCAGGATATTGGTAAAATATTTTTCATTTTTAATTATCTTTGGGAAAAAGGGTGACAATAAAATATCCCTCACATTGCAAAGATAAAACTCTCTTTCTCTCTCTCCCCCACACACATACGTATATATAACTAGCAGTATAGCCCGGCATTGCTTGGGCGTAATGAAAGCTTTAAAACTAATCCATGGTTCTGGAGCTCAGACTCTTTGGACGTTGGCACGAAAGACTAAAAAGCAATAGTTGTTTCCAGTTAAAGCGAAACCGTACTGAAAGAAAAATGAATGAAAGTCAAATTTTGATTTCCTGGTATCGATATCAAATAAGTCTTTTTCGTAATTTTGAAGGCTAAATAAGTCCTCTGAGTAAATGGTATCATGGCTGAGACTAAGAACTACAATTATACCTATTTAGAGCCAAGCCCAAAGCAAAAACTAAAATAAAAGGGCCGAAAAACTGATTTTGATCAGACCCGGTAGGATATTGGAGTATCGATTTCCAATATCGGAGTCAGATAAGTCATCCAAGGATAGAACTGCAACCTTGAAACTTCTGAATATCGTTTCTTATGTCTTTGTCTATGAGTGTATCAAATTTGATTAAAATCGGACCACTCCTTCTATAACACGATTTTTTCGATTTTCAATATTTATCAGGGGTACCTTGACACAAAACCTAGCTAAGAACACTCACAGATTCTTATAGTACAACTGTGTAAATTTTCAAGAAAATCGGTTCAGCTGTTTCGGAGTCTATAGGTAACTGACACACAGACACTGACAAAGTTCCATTTATAAATAAGATTTAGATAGATGTAAGAATAAAATATTTTGCATTTTAGAAATAGAGATTCATCAAAAGAAGGAATAACGTCAGTTGTAGAAGTTAATGTGCAATTAGAAACATTATTCAGAAGTTAAGGGTAGAGTTCGTGTTCAATGATAAAGTTATGCGTATCAAGAGTTGTATAAAATGTTCTTAGTAGTAACTGTTGAAAGAGATAAGGAGAAAGAGAATAATGTGTGGTCTAACCTTATCTCTGGGTCGATTTGAAGTTAAAGTTACAGTTTAGTTGTTTCGTCTTGTGGCTCCCATCAGACTCTAACTCTGTTGACCGGTCACAGAATGCCCTTAATCAAATCTGGTCATGTGACTGGCTCCAGCAAGCTTTTTCGCTTTTAGATGTGAAATGATGTCATTATGAATTTTCTGTTTTTAATCCAATCAGGATTCAGGATTTGCTTTTCGCACTGACTTGTGAATAGTCGTTTGAATCCAATTTTGCAGATGTGCAATTTTACTTTGAGTTTTCCCCAAATGCTTTTAGTTCTTAATTTCTTATCGCTACAAAATCACTTATGTTTTTTCATATATTCATTTTAGAGGTCAAACATTGCAACTATTAATGCATCATTTTGGGGAGTAGGTTTTGTTTCGTAATTGTTGTCAATACAAAAATGTGTAATTGCCATGTAGTTTAAAGTTAATTTTGTTTACGTTGCACGAATACCCTAAAATGACCAACAATCCATTTTCATAGAAAAAGGGCAATCATAGAAAAAACATAGTTAGCAAAAGGTTACCAACCCTGGGTTAGACTGTACTTATTAAAGTTATTCTTATATATTAATAGGTATATGATATTTTTCTCTTTCTCTTTCTTTACAGTGCTGGCTGGAGTTGAGGTTCAACCTGAACATTGTGTCATAGAGAATGAAGACGGCATTGTAACCCTCTATCCAATCAACAATGCCCTGTGTACAATCAATGCTGTAAACATCCAAGGCTCTGCCAAATTGACTCAGGGTGAGTTATTTACCTCTTCAAGTCCTGAAATAAGTTACACTCTCAAAGTCAGTTAAGTGCCATACATGATACATGCATTGGGCAATCATATCTCGAAAGAAACATGACTAACTGGGCAGGAGATTATCCCACAGTAGGTTGCCATTTCTTTCTGCGGTACACTGGTTGCCGACCAAGGCTAGAGAACCGAATCTGTTATGTTATTTTGACTAATAGATAGAGGGGGAAGAGATGTATTATATTATTAAGTAGTAATTAGTGGGGGATTAGTTTATTACTTCATAACAATAGAAAACTGATCCCCCACTTTATGATCAGTAGAAACCTTAATCATCTTTCCGACTATTATATTCAGTCAGTCAGTTAAGTGCCTTACGTGATACATGCCAAGGTACCGACCAAGGTTATAGAACCCAATCTGTCCTATTATTTAACCCATAACTGGAGGGAAGAGACGGATTCATACCTTTCCCAAAGGTATTTGTGCGTAAGTGAATGCAACGAATTTAACTGGAATTCGAACTCACCTCCCTGATTTGTCGTTCCGAGTCAATATCCACTGCCCCACAATGCACAGCCTACTCTCAAAGTAACACAGCAAAATTCTAAACTTTGAAGCTGTTTTGTCACAGACAAATCTTACAATAATGTGATACTCTTTTGTAAATTGTAATTCCTTGTGTTGAAGGAAATTTTCATTTATATTATTTGGTTGTGGTAACTAGTGAATACTTATACACAAATACTCTTAGGAAAGGTACTAATCTATCCCTTCCCTCCACTTATGGGTTAAATAACGAGACAAATTAACTTCTATAGCCTTGGCTGGCAACCAGCCTAGCTCAGAAAGTAATGGCAACCTACTGTGGGATAATCATCTACCCATCCAGTCATCACTCTTTCAAGACATGATCGCCCCAGTGTGTATCACATATGACACTTAACTGACTGAACTTGGGGAGCCAAGTTCGAATTCCAGTTGAATTTCTTGCATTCACTTACACACAAATACCCTTGGGAAAGGTATTAATCTGTCTCTTTCCCTCAGTTATGGGTTAAATAATAGAACAGATTGGGTCCTATAGCCTTGGCTGATAACCCGTCTACTGCAGAAAGCGATGGCAACCTACTGTGGGATAATCTTCTGCGCAGTCAGTGATGACTCTTTCGAGACATGATCGCCCAAAGTGTCTATAACGTATGGCACTTAACTGACTGATTGATCATCTTCTTAACAAAAGGTTAGGAAGGAAACCCCCTTTAATATTGCAAAGAGTCATAACAGCTACTGGACTTGAGAAACCTATTTTCCTGAAAAATTGTTTTAAGTGAAAGATTTTATAAATTTATACTCAGTGATTACCAAATGTTTCATGAATGTTGTTGCCATACCAAGCCAGTCACATAAAGGGAAATAACTTAATAGTTTTCCTCAGAAGGAAAAGACGTGATGGTGTCAGGGATATCCAGAATTTGACTTCCTTTCTCCCATCAAAGGGTTTTGTGCTTTTTTAAGATCTGCAACCCCAGCACTTGAGTACTATCTTCCGATCAATCTGGATCCTTATAGATCAATCCAAGGTCTGATAAGGGTTGTATAATGGATGTTACAGGATGTTACAGGAACTATTTTTGGCATATCCAGGGTGTCCATAAAGTCCGTGTGAACTTTAAAAAATGTATAACTTTATTTGTATTTGTGATAGAAATAATCTGTAAACTTGAAAGATAATACATTGTTTCAACAAGATGGAGATCCTTGTCACTTTGCTCTGCATGTTAGACAGTTTCTAAATCAGGAATTTCCTAACAGACGGATCGGAAGGGGTGGACCATTTTATTTATGATCAACGTTTGCCAGATTTGACTCCATTAGATTTTTTTTTTATGGGGAAATGTGAAAACAATTGTATATGCAACCAAACCTAGTTCTTTAGAAGATTTGAAAACTAAAATAACTAATGTGATTTCAGGCATTACTGTAAATCAGTTGGCAAATGTTTTCCGTGAACTGCAAAATCGTATTACCCTTTGTATTACTAATGATGGAGGACATGTGAAAACTTAAATATAATGTCAATAAAAGCTTAAAAAATATAGATTTACTTCTTTCTAAACCTTTTTACAGATTATTTCTATTGCAAATACAAATAAAGTTATAAATTTTTTTGCACACGAACTTTATGTACGACAAAACTATATTTACTAATCATGAATTGAAAAGCTTAGTACAAATCATCACAGGCCAATATTATGAGAATTTTGAATGTTATTATTTTAATATGTATAAACATTCCAATTTTCTATTATATGGTCAACCATACACTAAATTATCCGAAAAAAAAGAATAATAAATTTAAAATACAATAAAATATTAAATTATGAAAAATATTTTCTTAAATTTTTAAAATTACTGAGTACTTAAAAATTATATATCGATGGTGCTAACGTTAATACGTTTACCTTTTTAACACCTGCAGCCCCCATAAAACAACATTTGATAAATATCAGACTGTCATTAAGTTGTCAAACCTGCAAACACCTTAAATAAACTGCTATTCTTGAGCTGAAAAATTCATTTATTCAGTGTTTTAAACTTAAATAATAGTTGTTTCAAATCAGATTAGTTGTACTTTAAATCAGCTAATATTCCTCAAATAAAGTTTCAGAAAATATATTTTATTTTTGGAAGAGATTTTAATAAAGAGAATTACATTGTGATGAAAGATGACAAAATAAAATAACGATAATCAGCCATATTTGTAAAAGAAGCAAAAAATTCTTCCAGTCAATTTCAATTAGTTTTTTAAAAACTGCAAAATATTTTACTTATTGGAAACTAGCAGTATAGCCCGGCGTTGCTTGGGTGTAATGAAAGCTTAAAAACTAATCCAATGTCCTGGAGCTCAGACTCAGTCTAAAGAATATTTGTGTGAAGTTTGGTGAGAATCGGATAAAAATTGTGGATTTGTATAAAGGACATACAGACAGATAAACAGACACACACACAAACATCTTGCCTTTTATACATATATATTATATATTACCAATTTTCTGCACTATTGTAAGAACTGCAACCTTGAAACTTCTTAATATCGTTTCTTATGTCTTTGTCTATGAGTGTATCAAATTTGATTAAAATCGGACCACTCCTTCTATAACCCGATTTTTTTGATTATCGATTTTTGATATTTATCGGTGGTATCTCGACACAAAACCTAGCTAAGAACACTCGCAGATGCTTATAGTACAACTGTGTAAATTTTCAAGAAAATCGGTTCAGCCGTTTCGGAGTCTATAGGTAACAGGGACACACACACACACACACACAGACAAAGTTCCATTTATAAATAAGTTTAGATATTAAATTTAATCTATTAGCTTGAAATTAAAACTAAAATAAAAGTTCAAAAATCTTAAATCTAAGGTTTCATATTTTTAGAGGTACATAAATAAAACGTGTTAACCTATTTTCAAGGATCTAGACTTCTTTGAAATTTCTTTTCAGGTGCTGTTATTCTACTGGGTAAAACCAATATGTTTCGGTTCAACCATCCTGCTGAGGCTGCAAAGATGAGAGAAGAATTAAAGAGTGTAAGTAACTGGTTTTGTCCAAATTTGCATCTCTTGATTCTTAAAAAACAAAAATCTCTCTTATCAATTTCAGTCTGTTTATTTCCCCGCAACCTGTTCATATCTATTTCAGCCTGTTTGTATTTTTTTATCAAATTCACCCCTAGTAAAACCGCAAAGCCACTGAGACCCAAGTGGTTATTGGATGTGGAAGAGTTAAAAACAGGAACGCTGCTAGGAAGTTAGAACAATGGGGAGTAATTAAGAGGTCAGTAGGTAGTGAATTTCCACAAGTGAGAAGTGTGAGAAAAGAAAATCCGGTTAGCATAGAATTTGCAGTTACATCTAGCCAGCTCAACTGTAAATTGCTGAGACCTAATTGTCAGTCTAGTACTACACTCAAATTCGAAGAGTCTAGGCACCATAGCAAAGAGCTCATTAGAACAATTACCATGAAAGTGGATGTGCGTTGTGGTACAGTGGATATCGGCTTGGAACGAGAAATCAGGGAGCCGAGTTCGAATTCCAGTTGAATCCACTGCATTCACTTACACACAAATACCCTTGGGAAAGGTATTAATCTGTCTCTTCTCTCCAGTTATGGGTTAAATAATAGGACAGATTGGGTTCTATAGCCTTGGCTGGCAACCAATCTACTGCAGAAAGCAATGGCAACCTACTGCGGGATAATCTTCTGCCCAGTCAGTTGTGTCTTTTTTGAGACATGATCGTCCAAGCGTGTTTCACGTATGGCACTTAAATGACTGACTGAATAGTTGGAAACATGATTAACACGTCTACTGGGTATAAAGTGGGGGATCGGTTTTGTATTGTTATGAAGTAATAAATTGATCCCCCACTAATTACTACTTAATAATATATTCTATCTCTTCCCTATCTAGCTATGAGTCAAATAACAGGACAGATGGGGTTCTATAAACTTTGCTGGTGACCAGTCTACCGCAGAAAGCAATGGCAACCTACTGCGGGATAATCTTCTGTCAGTCATGTCTCTTTCGAGACATGATCGTCCAAGCGTGTTTCACGTATGGCACTTAACTGACTGACCATGAAAGTATTTATAGAAAAGACACAGGGAGACAACCTTACAGTGGTGGGGGAAAATGACTGATGCCAAGATGCCAGATTTGGGCCAATAATATTGCTGATTCTTCCTTGTATCTTTTCAAGGAGCTCCGGATGAATAGTAGGAGCACTGGACCATATGTGGTAGCAATATTTTAAGCATCGACAGACCATAGACTTATAGATATAAAAGATAGTCTCTGGAGAGAAAAATTGTCTAGCACAATGTGGGAACCAACCTTCCTAGCTGCTGAGCTAGCAATGGATTCAACATAGTCTTTCCACTTCATGCCAGCCAAGAAGGAGCAGAGAGGATTCTCTCAGCTGATTAATAAGGAACAGTTTAGTTATAGGTGTTGATTTCAGACTGCTTTTATCTATTTGATTGCACTCATGTTTATCATATGATAGTCTAATCTAATATCAGTCTTATATCTCAGTTTCTGTCTATTGAAATTTGTTCGTATCTTTGTGAATCTGCTCGTACCTACCATTATTCAGCCTATTTCAACCTCTTTCAATCTATCAATCTCCATCTGTTATGGACTGGTCATATCTACTTCCCTTTATCTACCTTATAATTAGTTTGCTATAATGTCTGTAATGACCTGTAACTAACTAAAAAAAATGCATTTGTATATGTTGTTGTGGTTAAGAAAGAGTTACGTGTTATAGACTGACAACACTGGTTTGTATTTGATATATCCCAGAAAGGAATATCAGTGTAAAGATTAGTGGAAGAATGGTACTCAACACAGGAATATGATATAACGGATTTATTGTACTACTGTATAATTAACAATAAGATACAGATAAGCAATCAACCAGTAGGAGCGGAATAACCTATCAAGTAGAGAATGCCTTCACCTGAGACGTTTGGCCTCCTTGTACCACTTGTCACCATCCTTTATAGTCTAGAGCATTCCATTCTCGGGGATAGCAGGATGTTCCACTATAACAGTATTCCATCAATAATTTTAAGCAATGTTATTCCCGGGTCAGCAACCTCTTGCAATTCAAAATATGTCTCGTCAAGTCAGTTATGTGTTTTAGACAATATCCAGTTTTATGAAAGAAAGGAATATTAGGAGAAACAATGAAAGGGGAATCCAATTAAAAAAAAAAAAACATTTCATCATATTCCACAATTATAATATTGTTTAAATTTAAAATAAAATAAAAATTCCATTTTTATTCTAATAAATCCACATATCAAGTTGAATTATTTTGCAATACGAATATTTATTTTCAAACAATAAATATACTGGCATTTTTTTATATTTTTTTTTTTCATGATTTACATTGTTTGGACTGTTGTTCTCATCTTTATTGCCATGTTTACGATGTTTCGGTCGTTGTACGCTCTGGCCTTCTTTTTTTTTTCTTTTCTTTGATCATTTTCTTTTTTCAAAAATATAATAAACACTTTTCAACTTTAAATAACCCACAATAGGTAGATAAGCTGAAAAACAAATCAACTAATAAATTTGTGATTTGTAATTGTTGCACAAAGTAAAAGATTTGATAGTTTAATAAGATAGGAACAATTGGTGCTAGAGTGGAAAAAAATGTTGGTTTAAATTGTTTAATTTTTCTTTGATTAATTAACACTCATATTATGATGGTTCTCTAGCATCTTATTTCTGAGAATCTAACCATTAGAAATTGAATGCTACAAAACCATCCCCAGTATCTCTTATGTAAAGTGCAGTTCAAACGATGCAGTGCAAGACATATTCACACAAAAAGCAGGCCCGTTGGAAGACTTTATATCTGCAGTTGAGAAAAGGAAGTTGACATGTTATGTACACCTGTCATAAGAATCAACAATCATTCCACTATCATCCGACAAGGTACCACACTTTTTAGCAAAAGAAGAGATGATCAGGCAGGCAGAAGAAAGAAAAATGGGCTGACAATGTCACTGAGACTGGAAGATCATTCACAGAGACATTGGCATGCAACCGAGATATATGGAGGGAGCTGGTCAGGTGCTTAACTGTGCATTAAGCCTACGAGCACACTCGATCATTGGACCAATGAGAATGAATTAATGCACTTTAGTTTTGAGAAACTTATAAACATATTTTATTCCAGTGGGTATCATTTGAAGCTTCAGAGTTGACAACCTGAAGTGGAAATATTTCATGAATTTGAGACGCTGAAAACGAATTAATTAGGGATAAAATTTCATGGACATTTTCATTATTTTTTTTTTTTAAAGAATCTATCATAATTTTATTTTATTTTTCATGTTAATGCAAACATTGAAAATTGGGCAGACCTGAAGCAGACTTCTGCCACGTTTAATTTCATGGTTTTTCATTTTTTTTTTTTTTACTTTTTTAAGTGCAGTTCTATAGAATACCCCCTTAGCTTTACAATTGACAAAAAGAATTTTGTAAAATTTCAATATTTAAACATTTTCTGAGGGTGATCAGTTTCTCATGCAACGTTATAGTAAATTGAGCCTCCATTTTGAAACCAGTTACCAGTACAACATTACCATCACCTGTAAATGTGTTCATTATCAAATTTTGAACTTTTTTCAGTGCAATATTATCTTTTACACCTTAAACTTTGCGAATGACAAAAAAAATTTGCAAAAATTTCAATATTTAAACAATTTTGGCGGGGGTACCAGTTTCTCATACAACCTTGTAGTGGTTTGAAAATGGAAGATCAATTTAATATAATGTTGTATGAGAAACTGACCCCCTCCCCAAATTATTTTAAATATTGTAAATTTTCAAAATTTTTTTTTATAATCAGAAAGTTTAAGTAACAGTAAAACTACGCTGAAAAAAGTAAAAGAAAAATAAAAAACAAAGAAATTAACATAAACAAAGCGACCTCAATGCAAGTGGGTTGAAAATGGAGGATCGATTTACTTTAATGTTGTATGAGAAACTGACCCCCACCACCAAATTTGTTTAAATATTGAAATTTTTCTAATTTTTTTTTTTTTGACAATAGGAAAGTTTAAGTAACAATTGATCCTTAAAATAAAACTTTTTGACATCTGAAGAAGGGTGTAAAATGGACTGACTTGAAAGTTTATTTACTATTTTTTTTTTTCAGTAGGAGTAGATAGATTTGCCTGTTGTACCAGTTCACACTCTTCCCTGAAGGGTTAAAGGGCTTCAGCTGGCCTGTATTTTATTGATAGCTAGGGAAGAAATAGACTTATGCCTTTCCCAAAGACAAAGGAATGTAAATACAAACTTTCTTCACCAGAGTTTGAACTCGGTTTGCCAAATTAACTTTCTGTGTTGTTAACATTTAGTTCACCTGTATGTATAGGGGGAGTGAAGGGTTTCATTTGACATTTCCAGGAGGTTACTAAATGCAGGAGACACCTAAGGAAGGTTGGAGATTGGAAGGGTTAAAAATTAAATGATGAAAACAACAGCGCTGAATTATATAGCATGTAGTAATAAGTCCGATCTCATTTTGATTCTGAGATCTTGCAGATCTTTTACAGTGACACATTTTAGGCATAATTAACATTTCAATGTCTACCAATTCCCAAAATAGGATGATGAGTATTCATGGTTTATAAGTATAAATTAATTTTTTTTTTCTTTCATGTAAAATTAATATTGGATTTTTTATTTGGATTTTTAAAATGATGACTGGAATATATGTTGGCATTATTTTTTTATTTTTTTATTAATAATTTCATCCCAAGCAAGGCAATAAAGCTACTAAGATACAAAGGGTTACTAAGTGAGAGAGAATACAAAAAAAAAACACTATTAAGGAGCAAGAACAATAAAGAACAAGAGTTAAGAAAACAAGATAACGATTGACATTGCTATTTTTACTATTTACATCGTTCGGGCTGTTGTCTTCATTTTTTTTTATTTTTTAAATCATTTCACCCCAAGCAAAGCATTTCACTGCCACTGTTGTGCAGGGGGTTACATAGGGAAAAGTGATGAGAAAGAGTGGTTAGGGGGTTACATAGGGGAAAGTGATGAGAAAGAGTGGTTAGGGGGTTACATAGGGAAAAGTGATGAGAAAGAGTGGTTAGGGGGTTACATAGGGGAAAGTGATGAGAAAGAGTGGTTAGGGGGTTACATAGGAGAAAGTGATGAGAAAGAGTGGTTAGAGGGTTACATAGTGGGGAAAGTGATGAGAAAGAGTGGTTAGGGGGTTACATAGGGGAAAGTGATGAGAAAGAATGGTTAGGGGCTCACATAGGAGAAAGTGATGAGAAAGAATGGTTAGGGGGTTACATAGGGAAAGTGATTAGATATAGGAAATGTCAGAGGGAGGGTGATACATGGGTAAGGATACCGAGGATGAGGGTTGGGTAGATGGGAAGAGTGTTTGAGAGAATGGGTGTGAGTTAGTGTGTTAGGAGGTGTCTATTGACCTCATATTTAAACTCCTGGAGATTGTAGCTGTCGGGGAAGCAAGTATACGGAAGGGAATTCCACAGGCGGGAAGGGCGAGAAAAGAAGCTGTTGGAGTAGAAATTGCAGTTACTTCTTCTGTTTCACTGTAAAAGGGTGGGATGTAGTTGCTCATCTAGTATCTCGTGCAAATTCATAAGTCTGGGGCACCAGTGATCTAAGTTCATTGGAGCAGAAGCCATGAGGGAAGCTACATCATGCTGGTGAGAGTGACTGCAGCCGGTCTGCCAAGTCGGTATCAATCACATTACAGATTCTCCATTGTATTTTGTCAAGAACCCCAGTTGCTAGATTTACAATGTTTCAGCTGTTATAGACTTCAAGCTTCAGGTGATCAGAATTTCGAACTGAAACCTTTATATTGTTCTAGTTCCATGAGTCATGCCCCTTCCAGATATCTCAGTATCATTTATCTCCCTTTAATTCAACTCTCTAAGTTATTTTTGTTCACCTCTGCTGTAGCCAGGTATTGAACTCAAAACTCTTTGGGTCAAGTCACTGGATCCAACCAAAACTTTTATCCACTGAGCCATGTTTCCGGTAAATAAAATGAAGGATTCGGTTCAAAATTTTAATCACCTGAGGAAGGCCAGAGCATACAACGGCTGAAACGTCATAAATATGTCAACAAAGATAAGGACAACAGTCCAAACAATGTAAATACTGTAAATAATTATAAAACTTCATATCAGAAATATAGACAAAGACTGACATTGCATTTAGATTTTTAAAGATCAAAGTTGATTGGAAAGCAAGAAGCCAAAAGAGACTTCTACAAACAAGATGTGCAAAGGAAGAAAGTGTTAACATAAGTTTCAACTAAAATGAGATGTAGCTGCCAATCAAGTACTGCACTTAAATTCATAATGTCTCGGCACCATAGAGGAAATTTAATCTGAACAAGTACCAAGAAACTATAGACAAGGCTATGTGGTTGCAAAGTGACTAAAGCTGAGATGCCAGGCCAAGACCAATAACATTGCAGATTTTTCTTTCAATTTTATCAAGAATCTCTAAATATATAACAGAAGCACCTGACCTGATGTGACAGCAATATTTTAAGCATGGATGAATGGTAGAGTTATATATATATATGTAAAATAGATTCTGGCAGGAAAAATTGTCTAGCACAACACAATGAACTAAGTAGCAGATTAAACAATTTATTTGGTAGAATCTGTCAGTTCCAATCACTATAGAAATGACTGCAAGAACATTCACCGCCCCAAATTTATAAATAAACCATACAGATGCATTCTGGGATTTCTTCCTAGACTCTTCTCGGTCTCATCCGCCATATTGTCGTTCTTTTTGGTCTTGAAGTCAAAACACTGCAATTGTTTGTCTGCATCTCTTTTGTGTGTTAACAACATTCTTTTTGCCTCACTACTGTTGCTTCGCCTACTTTTGTCTTGCATATATTGTTTGCTTAGGTTTTTTTTTTTTTTTTTTGCTCTGGTTGTTTTTTTTTTTTGTTTTTTTTTTTTACAAACTTTGTCAATTCTGCTTGTTTGGGCAGGTTTGCTAATTACATTTAACCATGGCCAATTAATCTACATAATCTTTCCACTTCATGTTTGCAGCGAACGTTAGTTTGAGGATTCACAATGAGTTACTCTTCTGGATTTTAGCATCAGCCATGTTGATGGAAGTCCAATTTTGTTTTGTTTTTTTTATTGTTTTTTTATAGACCTAAAATTAATACTTGATTTTCATTTGAATCTTTATAATGACTACTGGAATATATAGTAAGCATTATTCAGTCAATTTATATATTTTATTTTATTTTTTTTTTAAGTGCAATCTGAACTTCTCTCAGATATCTCTCCTGAGCCAATCAATGACTGATCTATACCGATCAACTGACAGTCTTAACATGGGGTAAGAATAACTATGTCTTTTATTTTCTTTTATAAAACTCATTTCAACATTTATTGTTACTTTTTTCAACTATATATGGCTTCAGTCCATATCATATTGGAACACCAGTTCCCATATGATAACAGAAGTTAAGCAATGTTGATTTTGGTCAGTATCTAGATGAGTGATTGTAACGGCTCTGAATTGGAAATTGAAGAGTCAAAATTCCAACCGTAAACTGCATCCGGCAGCAAGGCCTCTGATTGGAAGGTTGTGAGGAGCGTGTTAGGGTCCCAGCTATGGGTAAATAGTTAACTCCCAAATCAGGGTCAAAATGCTATGAAAGTATTTACCAACAAAACTTTTTTGAATGTTGAATGAAAAATGTTACCAACAACTGTGATTCAAAATAAAAATATGTTTCCAGCCTTAAATGACCCTTTAGATGTTGATAGGCCATTAAGCAGAAACAAACAAACTAAAACAAGATTCCAGTTGGGTTTAGTGAATATTAAAATATTGAATAGTGAATATACTCATGTGCAAATACCTTTGGGGAAAGGTTTGAATCCACCTCTACAATGATGGTTCTCCCACATCTACTCAGACTTTTAAAAGCTTAATTGGGCGATTAAAGTTTATTGCTTTACTTAAAAATTTAGCCATGAAACGTGTCCATTCAAATATAGAAAACCGCAACCCAACTTTTACAACCCAAAAGTATGTCATTGAAGATATTACTTAGAATGACCACAATGACATTATTGAAAACTTTGATCTCATTTTTATCCCAAACATTGTTTGTCTGGTCGCCCAGATTGCTTAGAAAAGTGAACATTTGAAAGAAAGCAAAAATAAGCATACTTCTTTCAATCACCACCAAAAATCAAATTATACAAGTAATTTTTTTGATAGAAAATCGTTGAGAAAATGGAGATTTGTTATTTTTTTATCATCTATGAGATGGAGGTTGTAGTCAAACAGAAGAAAGAAACTACAATAGGTACCTCCACTCAGTTGTCAAAAAAAAAAAAAATTATCATCAAAATGTTTATGCTATTATTAAGAGGAAAGATCAAATTTTGTTATTATTTTTTGAATTTTTTAAATCCTTTCTAACACGTTCAAAATTTTAATTAAAATTTCATTTTTTGTTTTCCGTCAGCGATTCATGTTATGTTTACGTAAGGCGGCTATTAAGAAAATGGAGTCAGTCGATTAAAATGATTTTGGGGCGAGTAAATTTTCCCTCTCTCTCAACCGCCTGTCAACTGATATCTTTTTTAAATCTCAAAGGCTGCTCCTAAACCTCACCTGAAATCTCTTCTTTTAATGATAATTCTAACTTTAGGAAAAGCCAGGTGTCCCAGAGAGCTGAATCACGACCATAGCAAGATAAGGAAAAAAAACTGTACTTAGCCAACACATTTTGTCCTTTGAGGGACTTTATCCATGCAATCTAGAATTTATTATGCTGCATGTGTTTATCTATACAGGGCTGATGATGTCATTGGTTTATCAAGGTTTGTAAATTTGAGAACATTCATGAATGTTCATCAGGTGAAAGGTCAGTGAAAGCGTGAGGAGGACACAAGGGGCTCTAATTCAAAGTCTGTCAACCCTTCTATATATATGACACAAATTTTTTTTTTTTTAATCATATCACCCCAAGCAAGGCGGTAACGCCACTGATGTGCAGGGGGCTACATAAGAGTGAGAAGATTAGAAAAGAGAAAACCGGAAACCACATCCTAAACAGGAAACAAGGGATGAGCCTCTTCACCTGTTCAATAGACGTGGGTGGAGTGTGAACCGGGCGATAGTTTAGTCTATCTACTCCAATTAGTTTAGTCTATCTACTCCAATTAGTTTAGTCTATCTACTCCAACAGCTAAATTCTGTTTATCAATAATGCCTGCTTTAATTCTTAGCCGTTTACAATATCTTCTATATTTTCAATGCATTTCTATAATAAAACTATTCTCTTTCTTCTTCTGTGTGCTGCCCATCTTCAGAACATTGATGATCATGGCTCCTCACAATTTTCTGTCCTGTAGCTCTTAATAAATTTTGTCTGGTGAAAAGTAAAGTGAACGAGTAGTATTCAAATACATTTTTTTCTTTTGAATATTGTTTGGATTGGGATTAGCTTGTTGTGGTAAAGAATGGATATTGGAGTAGATAGACTAAACTAATTGGAGTAGATAGATTAAACTATCGCCCGGTTCACACTCCACCCACGTCTATTGAACAGGTGAAGAGGCTCATCCCTTGTTTCCTGTTTAGGATGTGGTTTCCGGTTTTTCTCTTTTCCATTCTTTTCATTCCTATGTAACCCCTGCACATCAGTGGCGTTACCGCCTTGCTCGGGGTGATATGATTAAAAAAAAAAAATAAAAAATAAGGATAACAAATAAATTCGATTTTGTTAAGTCTGATTAATTTCCATTTTGCAAACCTATTGTAATGAAAAATACAAGATCCTGTCCTCTTTTATGTCAGTGAATGCTTAACAATCTCCTCACGGATGAAGAAGAGACTGGAAGCAGCAGAAATATGATTCTACAGCAGGATACTGAGAAAAAAAAAGGAAAGAAAAGTAAAGAAAGGAGAGACGGCAAAAAGGATTCAAGACACGATCAATGAAAATGACTTTCAGATTATATCCATGTAAATCAAAACTTAAAAATTAATCATGCTATAAGAAAGTAAGTGTGGGAACTGGAAAGCGGCAAAAAGGGAAAAAGAAGAAAAAGGTTTAGACAGGGACATGGAGCAACAAGGTTTTAGAGAAAATGGAAACAAAAAGGACACTTATGCTTAACATCAGGAAGGGAACCATTGAAATTTCTCGGGCACGTAATGAGGAAAGAAGGCTTGGAAAATGTAATACTCACAGGACTGATTGAAGGCAAGAGGGACAAATGAAAACAATGCGTGACCAACTTGACAAGCTTGAGTAAATGGTTGGCGGAATAAGAGATATAACAAAAAGATTAAATTTATCAAGAACTACAAAGGACAGGAAATTGTGGAGAGCCATAATTCCTAATGTCATAAATGGACCCAGCACATAGAAGAGTAATAATTAACAAAAATACAACCAGAAATTTTTCTTAGATATACGGATTAATAAAGAACAAATATTAAGTCCTTTTACAATATAACCAAATATGAAAATGATGTTTTTCTCTTAAGGTAATAAATATATTAGTAGTAGTATTTGAAGTATTTGAACAGAGGATGGAAAGTGCAACATGAAGATCCAAAGATGCATTTCAGAAGCTAACCAGAGTACTGAGAGACAGGAAAATTTCATTGAAAACAAAGAAGAGAGTACTGGATTGCTACGTGATATCTGTCCTTATGTATGAAAGCGAATGCTGGATGATCTCATCAAAGATAAACGAGAGGCTTGAGGCAGCAGAAATGTGGTTTTACAGAAGGATGCTGAGGATTCCATGGATAGAGCACGTGTGCAATGATGAGGTGTTGGAAAGGATGTAAACGAGAAGAAAACTCATACCTAATATCAGGAAAGGACAAATGAAGTTCCTGGGACACGTAATGAGGAAGGATGGCCTGGAGAACTTGATACTCACAGGTCAGATAAAGGAATGGAAGGAGAGACAGGGGAAAGCAGCATGAGGCGTACTTGATTGGTCTGATCAAATGGATGGCAGAGTGGGGCTTAGAAGAGATACCAAGAGAAAAAATATTGAGAGCAACAAGAGACAGAGCCAAGTGGAAGTCCATGATCAATTACGTCCTGAAAGGACATGGCACATGAAGAAGAAGTAGTAGTATTTAAAACCCTAGATAATATTTTCATATTAAAATAATGAAGTCTTAATTTGCAAAAATGTATCGCAGAATTCTCGAAAGTTTTGTAAGTGCAATGGAGGACATTAACCCTCCAAGTCTGTGGGTGTTGAATAGTTCTCAGCTTAACCAAAAAGTCCTCCCCATACACACACTTTAAAAAAGTCAGTTGTTTGGTCATTTGGGTAGATTTTTTTGGAAGTGAGTTGGTTTGAAAACTTTTGAACACCTTCCCATACTCGTATTGACAATATCTGGGTAAATATTAACCTATCAAATACCTCAACTTCTTGGAAAATAACTTTTGTTATTTGAGTGGAGGGTGGCAGTAATAAAAGATTTTTAATGTCACAAGTTCTCAACCAGTGGGGTATTCCCTCCAAGTGTGTGGGTCGGGATGTTTTCCTTGTTTTTTATTTACAGAATTTTGTTTCTTAAATTATGATACCCTGGCATTCTATTCAACATTTTGTTTATTAATATATACTTCAGTTTATTTATTTAATGATTAGTTATGAATTAAAACAAATTACTGTAAATTTATTCAAGTTTAAAAATCCATCAACATTTTCTATTGCTATTAAATTTAGAAAAAGAATCCCTGTCTATGTATATATATATATATATATATATATATATATATATATATATATATATGGAAAAGAATTAATATTTTTCAAAAATATATGCATATTATTTTGAAAACACATTTTGAGTCTGACAGTCTTGGAAAGCGGGAGATGGCATTTTGACTTATGGTGAAAAGGGAGTGCATTGGACAAAAAAGCTTGAGAACTACTGATCTGTATCATCAAATTGTGGCAAATGGGAAGATTTCTTACACCAAATAAAGAGTTTGTCCCATGCACAGTTTGCCATAAAAGAAAAAAAAAATTCCAGATAATTTCTACCTCACAATTTTTTGTTTTCCTCCCAGACTATTGTGACCAATCAAAAAATTTAACCCCTCAATTAAAGGCGTTTCTTTTCTTGACAAGCAAATTGTTTATTTATTGGTTTGTGAATGAAAGTGAGTTTGCTCTTTGATTCTGTAAGTTGAATTTTTTTTTTTTTACCCTATTTTATTTCACCTCTTGGACTTTTGACGTTGGACCTGTGATTTCTATACTTACTCGTCTTTCCTGCCTTTTAGATTTATGAGACTCGATATAGACTTTTTCACTGCCTTTGTTATTTTGGGTGTTTAATGTTTTCACAAATACAATGATTTATAGTATTTTCAGTCATCTTTCAATGCAAAAGAATCTTGTTTCATTCCCCACCAACATGACTATTTTTTTTTTTCACGCTATACTCTAATTTTTTATTTTTAGAGCTGATTTTGAAACCATGCATCGTCAGGAACTTGAAATGTTGGAAGAGAAGAGGTGAGACTAATTTTATATTCAGCAAATTCCTACTTTTTGTGAAGCACTTCAATTAATGCACCTGGTGGCACTAGTTACAGATTTGTTTTGACCAAAAGTCCATATTTCATATCCTGAATTTCATAAATGTAACATCTTATATTTCTTTAATGATTGATACACAAAAAATCTTTTCAACAAAACAAGTTTAAATATTATTGTGAATTCTTGTTAGATAAACTATTGTCAGCCATTGTTAATTTTCTTGACAGATCAGGAGACTACCACCACCTTTAAATTTGCTTTTCCTTTTTTTTTTTTTCATTCTTATCGGTAATTACATAAAGTTTTTGATTATCAAAAAAAATTTGAAAAAAATTTCAATATTTAAACACTTTTAAGGGGGGCCCAGTTTCTCATACAACGTTATAGTAAATTGATCCTCCATTTTGGAACCACTCGTGTTAGGGTTGCTTTTTTTTGTTTTTTTTTGGGGACTAGTTGTTGCTCTTGTTTTCGTCTTTTTCAAGTTTCTCTAGTTCTTAGAATGTCATCTTCCTCGGAAACTCCAAAAATAGATTTATTCAAAAATTTTGCAGAGGATTCTGTAGTTGAATATGCACAAGCAAAAAAATTAATTGCACAGGATTGATTTACTATAAGGTTTTATGAAAAACTTAGTCCCCCTCCCCCCACTAAAATTGTTGAAATGTTTACAAATTTTTTGTCAGTCGGAAAGTTTAGGTTTTAATCAATGAGATTGCACTGAAAAAAGTAAAAAAAAAAAAAACTGACAATCAACCAATTTACAGGTGATAGTAATGCCGTACCAGTGAGTGGTTCCAAATAGAGGATCAATTAATATAACATTGTATGAAAAACTGAGCCCCCCACCCAAATTGTTGAAATATTGAAATTTTTCCAAACTTTTTTTGTCAATTGGAAAGTTTAATTGATAAGATTGCACTGAAAAATGTAAAAAAAAAAAATGAAAAACAACAAATTTAATGGTGGTGGTAGTCTTCTTCAGGTCCCCATTTTCTTTACTAATATTTCATTTCAATTTTGGTCTGTTTTCATTGAAACCAACTCTGCTTTTATTCTACGGTCACCAGTAAACAAATAGTAATATCTTGATTTTTTTTTTTATTATTAAATGAGGCTTACAGCCACATCACACTAAAACATCAGCTTCCATACAATCACTGAAATTTAGTACCTCGATGGGTGACTGTTTGGTAATTCCAGGTGCTCTATGCTTGGATGTGTGGGTGGTGTAATGGATAATGACTCGTAATTGTTAATCGGAGAATCGAGTTTCAATTGCCGTTGATTTAGTTATGTTCACTTTTGCACAAATATTCTTGGGAAACCTCTTCCCCTCAGCTATGGGTTAATTAGTAGGATGTATCACTAAATTATTATTATTTAAAAATAATTTTTTTACAAACTAAAAATATTTTCTGGCTTTAAATAGAGTTGATTAACCATAGAAAATTAATCAATTTTATTAGATGAAGTATTGTCAATTACAATTACTTTTTTTTTTTTACTAGCATTTCTTTCATCATCATTTTAGTTGATTTTTACTACATCCACTCTGTAATTATTCATAAACATAGAGGCTTACAGCCATATCATGTTGAATACACCAGTTCTCGCTCGATCACTGAAGTTAAGCAACGTTGAGCCTGGTCAGTACTTAGATGGGTGACCACTTGGGAATACCAGGTGCTGTAAGCGTTTTTGTGGTACAGTGGATATCGGCTTGGAAAGAGAAATCGGTGAGCCGAGTTCAAATTTCAGTTGAATACCCTGCATTCACTTAACCACTGGTACCCTTGGGAAAGGTATTAATCCGTTCCTTCCCTCCAGTTATGGGTTAAATAACAGGGTAGGACTTGGGGACCCTGCCCTTAAAAACAAATCCCAATGAATCTTGATACTCGAAAAAGAAAAAAAGTATTACTAGACACAAAACTTATATAAAAACAACAATTAATTGTTGAAAGAAAAAGGTCTTACCAGCAATGAATAAATGACCCGCCGAAGTTGATATGCCATAAAAACAAAACAACCAACCAAAAAATCATGAACAGGGATCAGACATAAAAATTGTTAAATTCTGCCTAAGAAATAAAAAATTGTCTTTCCAAAAGCTTATATTTTATTTCTGATTTTTCTCTGATAGTCCATAGAACAATAATTTCAGTGGTTGCAATAAAATTCCATTAAAATTAAGATGAAAGAAATGCTAGTAAATAAATGAATAACAGTGTTTGGTCCAGACATTCTTCCTTTTACAAATTTGTCTTGGGGAAAATCTTTAATGAATGATGCTACACAATCTTTAAATAACGTATTTTCTTCCGTCTTTCAATTCTAGCAATCATCCATAAAAGTAGTTATATGCCATATTATCATAAAAGGAATGTTTCAGTGAAAAATTTGTGTCTTTTTGAGAACTTACAAAAAGTGGCCTTATGCCAGATTCGATATATTCTAAGGTAATATTTACTTAGCTAATCTATACTTGTAAGAATATATTTAAAAAATTAGTTCAGAATCTCTTCGACAGAATCATTCTATGATTTTCCTCCAAAATTATTAATATTATTAAAATTTATTAAATTTATTATTTTATTATTTATTAAAATTTATTAAATTTATTATTTATTATTTATTAAAATTTACTGTTTTATCAAATGATATCAATATGCATTATTTAAAGTTTTCAGACAGCCGCTCTCATCTTTATTGCCATTTTTATGACATTTTGGCTGTTGTATGCTTCGGCCTTCTTCAGGTGCTAGGATTTTTGAACCTAACTCTTTATTTCAATCACTGTGGTATATCATTCTCATTCCATGTGTGATGCCTCTTCCAGATGTTATCTAGTTATCTCCCTCTTAACTCTCAAAGTTATTTGTTTACCACTGCTGTACTCAAAGGTTTGTTTTGAATTTTTTAGCACCTGAAGAATGCAGAAGCATACAATGGCTGAAACATAAAAAAATGATAATAAAGATGAGGACAGTAGTTTGAACAATGTAAATAGTATCTCATCTCAGAAGTATAGGCAGATATCATTATGGTTGTTGTCCTGGGCATGACGGTAAACTGCATCCGGCAGCAAGGCCTCTGATTGGGAGGTTGTGAGGAGCATGGAACCACCTCTTAATTGCTGTTGTTCTCAGGTCCACCCTGACCCGGAGTGGTAGCACCTGTTAGGGTTCTAGCTATGGGCAAATAGTTAATCCCCAAACTGGGGTCAAAACACTATGAAAGTTTAAAAATACACTTTTATAGAAATATATACATAAAAATAGACTTATATAGAAAAATATACATTTTTGAAGGAAAAATATTACCAACAATACATTTTTGAATACAAAACTAGAAGACATTTTCAGTTTTTTAAAATAAAAAAAGAATAAAAAAATTCATTAAAATCTAATTAAAGCAACCTTCTCACTATAACCAAAGATTTTAAAAAAACCTTAAAACTCCACTTTTTCGGCATTAAATAACCCACAGAGGTTGATATGCCATTAAACAAAACTCATTATGGTCGATTTTTTTTTTTTTTTTTAACCTATTCTGAATCTACATTTTCAAAATCTAAATAAAAATTGAAAAACATTATACTTTTTAATCTATAAAGTTGTTATAAACAAAAGTGTTTACTTCTATATTCTTTCCTTTTATAAAAGAAATTGAAAAAAAATCACTTGACATAAACACATTGACTGCCAACCACAAGATAACTTGGATGATTCGGCATTGTGATAAAAACTGCCAACCACAAGTTATTTCGTGCCGACTACAAGTTATCTATTTGTGTGCTTAGCATTTTTTGATACTGTGTTTCTTTTAGTATCAAAACAATGTTAAGACTTGACTTTCATTTATAAATCAACTCCTTAAAAAGAAATTATTGGTTATAATAAAATTGGCATGTCAAGTCAGATTTCATAATTGACCACTGCCACTCAATGTATTAACCATGGTGAATTAAGCCGTAGCGTAAGTAGACTTAAGCCTAGGGCTCTAAAAACAGTGGAGGGTGTTAAGATAAGAATGGCTTACAGTATTTACATTATTTGGACTATTGTCCTCATCTTTGTTGCCATTTGTACGCTCCTTCTTCAGGTGCTAGGAATTTCGAACTGAACCCTTTATTAGAATCATTTGGATATATGAACTCCATTCCTTGCATAAAACCTCAATTGGAAGTTATGAGTTTTCTCCCTTTAACCCTGCAAGTTACTTGTTCACCACTGCTGTAGCCTGGTATTGAACTCACAACTCTTTAGGTCAAGTCACAGGAACTAACCAACATCAATATCTACTGGGTCTTAAGGACACATGACCTAGTGGATGTAGACGTTGGTTAGTTCCTGTGTCCTGATGCAAGGAATGGAGTTCATATATGTCATACAAATGGCAACAAAGATGAGGACAATAGTCCGAATAATGTAAATACTACCTCATCTCGGAAATATAGACAAATAGAATGATCTATTATTAAACATCGTACAAATGGCAACAAAGATGTGGGCAATATTTCGAATAATGTAAATACTGTAAATACTACCTCATCTTCAAAATATAGACAATTAGGATGTTATATTATTAAACGTCGTGCAAATGGCATCAAAGACGAGGACAATAGTCCGAATAATGTAAATACTGTAAATACTACCTCATCTCAGAAATATAGACAAATAGAATGATCTATTATTAAATCTCATACAAATGGCAACAAAGATGAGGACAATAGTCCGAATAATGTAAATACTACCTCATCTCAGAAAGATAGACAAATATTAAAGAATAGCTTAATTGAATATGCATATGACTATTTGTGATATTTCAGCACATATGCTTTTATGCATGTAATAGATTATAAATAGTATAAAATATTTAAAGTGATTTAATAACCTTTATTTTCTCTTGAAATAAGTATGGAGCAAAGTCATAAGCAGCATTGATAAAGTTCTGCTTCAGAGCCTGATTGGTAGATAATCTGTCATTGCTAATATTTTAAAACTGAAATCAAATCAGTGGCAGTAATCCTTCTGGATTGATCACAAATTTGAGTATTTAGACAATCCTTACTCCTTACTCCTTACAGATTCATTTCCTTCATTATCTCTCAGTTGCCATGTGTTCTTGGGAAAGATGGGGTAGTTATTTTCCATTGCTTACTCAATGATTTTGAATTCAGAGTAATCTTTCTATTTCGGCATCACTCAATGTTAGAGAACCCAGTCTACCCTCCTATTGTTACGAGGATGCATTTATATATAAAAATAATAATAATAATGTCTAAAAGTTGTAGTAAAGGACTCTATTGAGTTTTACTTGTTACAAAAAAGTTTTAATTCAAAAAATAATCGTAAAAATAAGGAAATTAGAAATAGAACATTTGGAAGATTGTAGAATGTTTCAGAGAATTCGAAAGGTTCTAGAAATATGCAAATTAGGTGTTATTCTCTATAAAAATAGCTTTTAGGCACGGAGCAGTCAGTTCATAGCAGAATGGGTTGACCTCTACAGCTCCAGTTAAGATTCAGGATGTATATCCAGCCGAAAGAATCCCTAAGTCGACAACAAAAAACTAAAACTTGAAACAGTTGATAAAAGGATGTGCTGACCTCATCAGCACCAGTTTGATTCAAGGAAATATTCCAGCCGAAAGAATCTCTCTAGTCGACGACAAACTAAAGCTTGAAAGAGTTGTTAAAAGGATTTTGCTGTCATATCAACTCCGGTAAAGATTCTAGGATTTATATCCAGCCGAAAGAATCTCAGGGAAAAGTCCGAACAACTAAAACCCGAGAACCTCATGGAACTATCTGGGTAAATACATATTTTTGCCTCTTTCATTGACCAAGCCAATAATTAGTCTTTATAAACGCATTTAAGGATTTTCATAAAGGTATAGCACTTAACTTCCCCGCTAACTTAACTGGATAAAGATATTTGACAACTTACCTTCCCTTTCTCGCCTCGTAACACTTCACCCGCCAGTAGTAAACTCTGTTTCTATTTGAATGTAAAACTATATATTTGTAAATATTTTTATCTAATGTTTTGTGAATTAAATATTTGTCTGTATTAACTCTGAGTTTTGGTCCATCATTTTTATTTTTCTCTTATGTTACAATTAACACATAACATAAATGGGGGCTCGGCCGTCTCTATCGTAACACTATTTAAAAGATATTGATTCATACAAGAAAACTGCTGTAATTAACATTAAATTTTTAACAACAGTTTTATTTATGGTATCTACATTTGGGGTAGGACTTACGGCCATATCACGTTGAATACACCGGTTCTCACTCGATCACCAAAGTTAAACAACGTTGAGCCTGGTCAGTACTTAGATGGGTGACCGCTTGGGAATGCCAGGTGTTGTAAGCATTTAGTGACGAATGTGCGTTGTGGTGCAGTGGATATCAGCTTGGAAAGAGAAATCGGTGAGCCAAGTTCAAATTCCAGTTGGATACCCCGCATTCACTTAAGCATTGGTACCCTTGGGAAAGGTATTAATCCATCCCTTCTTTCCAGTTATGGGTTAAATAACAAGAGTAGGACTTGGGGACCCTGCCCTTAAAAACAAATCCTAATGAATCTTGATACTCGAAAAGAAAAAAGTATTACTAGACACAAAACTTATATAAAAAAAAAAAATAAATTGTTGAAAGAAAAAGGTATTACCAGCAACAAATAAATAAAATTTAGTCAGCAATAAATGACCCGCTGGGGTTGATGTGCCATAAAAGCAAAACAACCAATCAACATTTGGTATAGTAAATTTTCTGAAAAAATTTTAAAGTCTCACAGAACCTTCAGACAGCCAAACTTATAGCAGTTCTAGGAATTATAGTTTGTCATATTTATGTTTGGTCTATATATGCGTCTGTCTGTTTTTCTTAAGATACAGCAATCATGTACAGCCAGGAGTTCTAATCTAACATTTCTTCTTTGTACCCATGAAGATGATTTTGGAAAAAGATTAAAAGTACTTGGGTACATTGAGAAATGAATGATGATAACATCTGTCAACGTTAAAGCTCATTTCTTACATCTTTCAATTGTAATATGCAAAAGATTATCCATGAGTATGAACAGATTTTATTAAAAATAAGCAGACACAATGTTTGCAATTTATTTTATATATATATATATATATATACACACACATACACTTATCGGTATTTGACTATATTTCTGAGATGAGGTATTTACTTTATTTACATTGTTTGGACTGTTGTTTTCATTTTTGCCATTTTTACAATGTTTTAGCTGTCATATGCTCCAGCTGACTTCAGGTGACTGGAAATTTGAACTGAACCCTTTATTCCAATCATTGGAGTCAATTGTTCTTATTCCATAAGTCGTGTCACTTCTGGATGTCATAGTGATCTACCTTTAACTCAACTCTCTAAGTTTTTTGTTTGCCGAGTACTGAACTCACAACTCTTTGGGTCAAGTCACTGGATCTAACCAATGCTTTTAACCACTGGGCCACATGTGCTGGAGGAGACCCGAAGATGGTCACTGTACAACGTTGTAAATATGACAATAAAGATTAGGACCACAGTCCAAACAATGTAAATAATCCTTATAGATATAGATTATGTATTAAGTAAAATTACTTAAAAAATTTTATTGGCTCTAAATACAGTCTTTGTTTGAAACTTCTACGAAAAAAATATTATAAAACAAAATTCATATGGTATATTTATAATATAAATATATCCAGAAAATTTTGCCAGGTTAAATTTTTTTTTTAATCATATCACCCCAAGCAAGGCGGTAACGCCATTGATACGCAGGGGGCTACTTAAGAGTAAAAAGATTGGAAAAGAGAAAGCCGGAAACCACATCCTAAACAGGGAACAAGAAATTTAGTAGCACTTTTATTGTGAAAATGTCAACTTACATAATACAATCTGAAATAGTGTAGGATAAAGTATATATTTTAGGACTGTCAGTTATTTTCTAATACTAGGTACTGTAAGCCTTGATGTGCAGGTGGTGTAAGGGATAACGGGTTGGAATGGTTGATCAGAGAGCTGAGTTCAAATTCTCATTAAGATTATTATATTCACTTTTAGGAAAGATATAAATATACCTCATTCCTTCCCCCTCCTATGAGTTAATTAGTAAATCTTGTATCACTGAACCATTATTATCTAAAAAAAATGTATTTTCTAGCTTTAAGTAACCTGTAAATAGTTGAGAAGCTGTCTGTAAAAAATCAATCAATCAGTCATTTTCTAATGCCTACCTTTTTCCAGGTTCTTACCTAGGTAAGTATTTAAGCAAAATTACTACACGTTCCCTCTCTGCATTTGGCATCTTTTTTTTTTTAAAGTTACTTTGTCTTTCCAACACCTTTCCATATTTCTTATTCTCTTTCTTTCCCTTGTATTTTCTTGATTATTTTTTTTTAACACTTTCAGCGCCATTGTGTAGAAATTGGCAGAAGCCTGTTCAAAGAATAGAACAATAATTTCCCAGAACAATAATTTCCCAGAACAATAATTTCCCAGAACAATAATTTCCCAGAACAATAATTTCCCAGAGATTAACTAGAATCACTGGAAAGTTGGTATTAGACTCAGTTGTGTGCAGAAGACAACATGAAGGGAATACACAAATTTCAAATAAGAGAACATTTATTAATGAGGTTTGCTACTTAACCAGAGAAAGTAGCAAAAATATTGACATCTTTTGGCGCTAAATGTGTTAAATTCCTTTGATCAGTTTATCCTGTTTTTACCAATGTGTCCCAATATTTTTCTATTTTTTTCTTTAATTTGTTGGTTTTATCTAAAAGCTTATATTTTATAACAATTTCACTCTTTTGTATTTTAAATCCAATACCATTGGAAGTTTGAAGTTTGCACAACTTCAAACTTCCAATGGTATTGGATTGTGTGTCTGTATCTTAGCAGGAGTAAGTGTAATAAAACAATCATGTCTCTCATAATTGGCTTCACCAAACAACTCATATTACTGGTTTTCATTTCCAAAATTAACAGGTAGATTTGTCTGAAATTGTTTTGATTTTGTCCCAAATCCAAAACTTACTGAGATTACCTCCCTTGTCCAGTGTTGCCACAAAACACAGAATTCAGTCATGTTTGGAGTCACTTTGTTTGTTTGTTTTTTAATAGAATTTTTAAAATAATTTTGTCAACATTGGTGAGAGAAAGCAAATTTTACAGAAAAGAGTGGATCTTGAAGATTGTTGGTAAAAAAAGGAAATAAAGAGTATTATGTTTAAGATGAAAAAAGAAAGCAACGGTTAAAGGTTAATGGTAAGTAAAGTATAGTTCATGTTCCTACTTCTAAGAACATTACTTCAGAATCAAATGTAGGAGGAAATTGTAAGAATACGGATGCATCTTTGAAACTAACAAGAGTGATGCTTTTTTCTATTTGGTTTAGATTATTATATTCTAGTGTAGAAATTCCAAAGAATTTTTATTCTACTGATTTTTAGATGAAATTAGGAATGTAAGAACCATTTACTTACCATCAAGATTGACCTCAGAAATAAATTACTGATGCATGCTTCTTTTGTAAATTTAATTCTTCTTTTATGTCCCATGTTCCTTCAGGAAGGAAGACAAACAGGGACCTCCACTTAACGCTGTCCCTTGTCACTCTCAACACTTTTTCTCTTGGTATTGCTCCCAATCCCTGCTCTATTATCCACTTGCTCAAGCCCATCAGGTATGGCTTTCATTGCTTTACCCTGCCTCTCTTTCTCTCGGTCCATCCTGTGAGTATTAGATTCTCCAAGCCCTCCTTCCTCATTTCTTCTCAGTAACTTCTGTCTCTTCCTGATGTTACATTTAAGTTTCCTTTTTCTCTCCAAAGATTACTTGTGTGAAAATACTTTTACCTGGGAGTTCTTAGACACCAGGTGGAGGAGAGGAAGTGCGTCTGAAAGATAGATTTACTCATCCAAAAATATCTATGACCACCTCCTCTTCTGAATATCTATTTTCAATATATGTACATTCGATGAAAATTCACTCATTTTATACTATACACGTAAATGTTCTTTCTAATAAAGTCTACAGGAATTACTAATAAAATTTCAATTAGTCATGAACTTGCATGTACATATGAATTATTTTTTTAATACTATTGTTTAATCAATTTCAGGGAAAGCATTCACAACTACAATACACCTTAATTTGTGTTCTTTGCAAATTTAAATGTCACACTAGAGTACTTCTTAAAGGTCGACAATATGAATAAAAAGTTAAGTTACATACGGAAAGATAAGTAAATTAAGTATCTACTCTATTATACTATAGATAGAAAAGGTAGGCAGATGTAAAGTTTTAAATAAAGCTTTTATTCACAAAATAACCTCAGATCAGGTTAATTTGTGTTCGCAAAAAGTGTAAAATCAATAAATGGTTTATTTCTGTCAGGTATTTTAGGAGTTCAGAGGTTTGCTCTTATTCTTATCCATTATAGAGAAGTGTATTTGTGTGTTGAAACAGATTAACTGAATTTGGCTTTGTTGGTAGATAGCCCACTATAAGAAAATCAAATTGTGTATAGAAACATTTATTTTATATATATATATATATATATATATATATATATATAAAGGTTTTTTTACAAATAAAAGTAATGTCTTTTTGTTGGTACAAAGTTCGTTAAAAATGTTCATAGAAGCAGTTACTGAAAAGAGTTTGTGTGTATGTATGTGTGTGTGTTTATTTGTTAGGAGTGTCTTTGAAGTCTCCGCTCAGTCCATTGAGTAAGTGGCTCAGTGAACAGTGAAGAAGATTTCTCAACTTCCAATTGCTTTCTTGAGTTGTCCTTTTGATTTTGGGGCTCCTAACATGTCATCTGGGAATTCACACCCGCATTTAATTCTGGGCTTCCCATTGGACGATAAACAAAAAAAAAATATAGGTAATTAATATAATAGTAATTAATAATATCATAGGCCATAGTGCAATAATAATAATATAGATAATTAATATAATAGCAATTAATAATATCATAGGCCATAGTGCAATAATAATAATATAGATAATTAATATAATAGCAATTAATAATATCATAGGCCATAGTGCAATAATAATAATATAGATAATTAATATAGTAGCAATTAATAATACCATAGGCCATAGTGCAATAATAATAATATAGATAATTAATATAGTAGCAATTAATAATACCATAGGCAATAATAATAATATAGATAATTAATATAATAGTAATTAATAATACCATAGGCCATAGTGCAATAATAATAATAATATGGATAATATAATAACTATAATATCATAGGCCATAGTGCAATAATAATAATAATATAGATAATTAATATAATAGCAATTAATAATACCATAGGCCATAGTGCAATAATAATAATATAGATAATTAATATCATAGCAGTTAATAATATCATAGGCCATAGTGCAATAATAATAATATAGATAATTAATATAATAGCAATTAATAATATCATAGGCCATAGTGCAATAATAATAATATAGATAATTAATATCATAGCAGTTAATAATATCATAGGCCATAGTGCAATAATAATAATATAGATAATTAATATCATAGCAGTTAATAATATCATAGGCCATAGTGCAATAATAATAATATAGATAATTAATATAATAGTAATTAATAATATCATAGGCCATAGTGCAATAATAATAATATAGATAATTAATATCATAGCAGTTAATAATATCATAGGCCATAGTGCAATAATAATAATATAGATAATTAATATCATAGCAATTAATAATATCATAGGCCATCGTGCAATAATAATATAGATAATTGATATAATAGCAATTAATAATATCATAGGCCATAGTGCAATAATAATAATATAGATAATTAATATCATAGCAGTTAATAATATCATAGGCCATAGTGCAATAATAATAATATAGATAATTAATATCATAGCAATTAATAATATCATAGGCCATCGTGCAATAATAATAATATAGATAATTAATATAATAGCAATTAATAATATCATAGGCCATAGTGCAATAATAATAATATAGATAATTAATATCATAGCAATTAATAATATCATAGGCCTTCGTGCAATAATAATAATATAGATAATTGACATAATAGCAATTAATAATATCATAGGCCATAGTGCAATGATAATAATATAGATAATTAATATCATAGCAATTAATAATATCATAGGCCATAGTGCAATAATAATAATATAGATAATTAATATAATAGCAATTAATAATACCGTAGGCCATAGTGCAATAATAATAATATAGATAATTAATATAATAGCAATTAATAATATCATAGGCCATCGTGCAATAATAATAATATAGATAATTAATATAATAGCAATTGATAATACCATAGGCCATAGTGCAATAATAATAATATAGATAATTAATATAATAGCAATTAATAATATCATAGGCCATAGTGCAATAATAATAATATAGATAATTAATATAATAGCAATTAATAATATCATAGGCCATAGTGCAATAATAATAATATAGATAATTAATATCATAGCAGTTAATAATATCATAGGCCATAGTGCAATAATAATAATATAGATAATTAATATCATAGCAGTTAATAATATCATAGGCCACACTGCAATAATAATAATATAGATAATTAATATAATAGCAATTAATAATATCATAGGCCATAGTGCAATAATAATAATATAGATAATTAATATAATAGCAATTAATAATATCATAGGCCATAGTGCAATAATAATAATATAGATAATTAATATAATAGCAATTAATAATATCATAGGCCATAGTGCAATAATAATAATATAGATAATTAATATAATAGCAATTAATAATATCATAGGCCATAGTGCAATAATAATAATATAGATAATTAATATAGTAGCAATTAATAATACCATAGGCCATAGTGCAATAATAATAATATAGATAATTAATATAATAGCAATTAATAATATCATAGGCAATAATAATAATATAGATAATTAATATAATAGTAATTAATAATACCATAGGCCATAGTGCAATAATAATAATATGGATAATATAATAACTATAATATCATAGGCCATAGTGCAATAATAATAATAATATAGATAATTAATATAATAGCAATTAATAATACCATAGGTCATAGTGCAATAATAATAATATAGATAATTAATATCATAGCAGTTAATAATATCATAGGCCATAGTGCAATAATAATAATATAGATAATTAATATAATAGCAATTAATAATATCATAGGCCATCGTGCAATAATAATAATATAGATAATTAATATAATAGCAATTAATAATATCATAGGCCATAGTGCAATAATAATAATATAGATAATTAATATCATAGCAATTAATAATACCATAGGCCATAGTGCAATAATAATAATATAGATAATTAATATCATAGCAGTTAATAATATCATAGGCCATAGTGCAATAATAATAATATAGATAATTAATATAATAACAATAATATCATAGGCCATAGTGCAATAATAATAATAATATAGATAATTAATATAATAGCAATTAATAATGCCATAGTGCAATAATAATAATAATATAGATAATTAATATCATAGCAGTTAATAATATCATAGGCCATAGTGCAATAATAATAATATAGATAATTAATATAAGAACAATAATACCATAGGCCATAGTGCAATATAATAATAATATAGATAATTAATATAATAGCAATTAATAATATCATAGGCCATAGTGCAATAATAATAATATAGATAATTAATATAATAACAATAATATCATAGGCCATAGTGCAATAATAATAATGATATAGATAATTAATATAATAGCAATTAATAATACCATAGGCCATAGTGCAATAATAATAATATAGATAATATAATAGCAATTAATAATATCAAAGGCCATAGTGCAATAATAATAATATAAATAATCTATATAATATTATTTAATAATATTATAGGCCAGAACTCAATAATAATATAGATAATTTAATTTATGGTACCTGAGATGCTATTCAAGAATTGTAGGACATTATTTTGAAGTAATTTAACTTATAATACCCGAGATGTTATTCAAGATGCACACAAAAAGTGAATACTTTCTTTTACTTGCTTTTGTAAAAATAACAAAAATAAATTCTCTTCGATATAATTTTTTTTACATTACACTGAAATAAAATCATGTTAAATTGTTTCTATTTTCTTAAAATGTTCTGTTCTTTTTAACTCTGAGTATTTAAAATTTCTTCCATTGTTTATTTCACAATTAGGTACTAAGTAATCTTAGAACCATTGTCTTTTTCGTGGAGAATATAAAAAAAAAAAGTAACTGGTAAATCAGAATTATCTCCCTTGGCAAAAAATTATAAATGAAATGCTTTTTTTTCTGTAAAACTTCTGTTCTGTATTTTATCTAATTCTTCGAAAAAGCATTGATGATTATTATCTTTGTTTAATTTTAATTTCAATTATAATTTATTCATTTGTAAAAGAAAATATTTGAATGGTTGAGATTTCATATGGATGTTTTGTATGGTGCCAAACCCATTCAGAAATATCTAAACTGTCAGCTGTTTACAACCACTTTCCCGGATCAATGGTCAAAAATGCCTTTGAGTGAGTGAAGCTTGAGCGTCTTGGAAAAGGCCATCCTTCTTTGAACATGGCGGGCTGGTGCTACTGAACCACAAAAAACTGTACTAAATATGAGAAACCACATCACTCTAGGACAACCAACAGCAGCAACAACTAAAATCGATAGCACTTGTAACTCAAAGAAAATGATATAATCAAAATGTTGATATTCCACACTACTTAAATACAAGGATAGGATGGAAACCCTCCGTTAATACTGGAAAGAACGATAACTGCCAGTTATCGTTCTTGAGAAACCTATTTTCCTGAAAAACAGTTTTTACGTGAAAGATTTTATAAATTTCAACCAAAAGGTACTGGCTTCTCAGTCAATGAATATCATATGTTTCTTTATAGGAAAAGGATATAATTACCATTAACATTTTAATGAATATTAGTGTAATCATATTATGGGCACCTCAGCATGGTGTAATGGTTAGCAAACTCGTCTCGCTAGAATCATTATAACTGAGTAGTGAGTTCGATCCTCACTAGGTACCCCCTACTTTCGGCTGTACCTTATATCTAAGCTACATTTAGAAAATCACCAATCCTCCAGGTTTGGGGGTTGGGCGCAGGGCTAACAACCCTGCTTCGTAAAAAAAGTTTATTACGGAAACAGCAAAAACGCTGCCCTACACACCATTTTTATTTAATCATATTATAATTTTGCTTGTTCCTCCGTTAGTTTGTTAGCAGATGTGTTTATACCCTGCCATTACCTCAGATAAATAATGGACCATTCAGTTTTGATTGAAAGGAAAGCTGGAAGAAAAAGATGCTTTTTGGTTTTAGTAAGAGAAAGAAAGCATACATAAGAAAAAGAGTCAAGATAGAGGAGCTGATAATACTCACATGCATTTAACATATGCATCATTAAAATGGAAAACTTTATTAATTTGTACCCTCATACTTCTTTAAATAATGTCCTGTATTCATACATATTATTGCAATATTTTCTTAAAGTTAAGCTCAAATATTTAACCCATTTTATCCCAGTGTCCTCAGGTTTTAGAACATTAAATTCATTTACAAATCACAAGAATTTTTCTTCCAACCGGGCAATATTTGGAAGGTAATTTTACTGATGAATCAATATGTCCTCACTACCTATATATAATAATGGTTTTATATAATGATTTATACCCATTATTTTTTACAGTTTTTTATGCTGTCCTCAAATGAGGACACTGGGTTAATGTAATAGGAAAATTGCATTGGAATTTGCAGAAAGCTTATTCAATCATTAATTTAAGAATTATGATTTATAGAAAGACAGAAATTTACATGGGTATTGGTAGTATAAAGAATTATTGTTAATGGATGAATATCAATTAAATTTAGTAATCATAATTTATTATGGAAATGGTCCAGCTACTTCCTGCCAAATGTTAAGTGAGTGAGATAGGCCGGGCATTAATTTAGATAACTTATGGTTACGTCATCACTTACTCAGTGCATTTTGCGTAAATCTGGTCATCACTCCACTAACCATCTCTTTCTGTCTGATGCTGTCTTTACAGCCTCAGCCACCATCATTTCAGTCCACTTGTTAATTTCAAACCATGGTCCTGGGCATGTCGATTAACTGCATCCGGCAGGCAGCAAGGCCTCTGATTGGGAGGTTGTAAGAAGCATGGAACCACCACTTAATTGCTGTTGTTCCCAGGTCCACTCTGACCCGGAGTGGTAGCACCTGTTAGGGTCCCAGCTATGGGTAAATAGTTAACCCCCAAACTGGGGACAAAACTCTATGAAAGGATAAAAACAGACTTTTATAAAAAAAATATACAGTTTTAAAGAAAAAATGATTACCATAACACATTTTTGAAAGAAAAAATTATTCTTAGCAAAACATTTTTGAATACAAAACTAGAAGACATTTTCAGTTTTTTAAAATAAAAAAAGAATAAAAACAAAAAAAATTTTAATTAAAATCTGACTAAATCAACCTTCTCACTATAACCAAACATTAAAAAAAAGTACCTTAAAGCCCCACCTTTTTGGCATTAAATAACCCACAGAGTTAGTCATTAAACAAAACTCAATATCAAACCAAAAAATGGGTAGTTATCCCTGGCATTGCTTCTCCTTGTCGAAGCTCCCTCATCACATAACATGTCCAAAGTAATGGAGCTTCCTTAGCATCATCCACTCTCTTAATACGTACCTTGTTCGGATTGCATCTAGCACCCATATTAGTGTCTCTGTGTCCATACCACTCAAAGGACCCTGCGATATGCCCACATCTCAGAAACATCAATCTAGTGTCTTTCCTTCTTGATCAGTGCCAATGACTCAGATCTGTAGCCCGCAAGAGTGAAACTAATGGTTACAGTCCAAGTAATAACTGAATGCAACTGATTGTCACTTCATCATGTGACATGTTCCTTCAGGACATATACAATCATGAACTTTTACTTGGCTCTGTCTCTTGTCGCTCTCAATATTTTTTCTCTTTGGCATCTCTCCAAAACCTCACCCCACCATCGATTTGCATCGTTTTGTGCTGCTTTCCCTTATATCTCTTACTTTCTATCCGTCCTGTAAGTATTAAATTCTTCAGGCCCTCTTTCTTCATTATATGTCTCAGGAACCTCAGCTGTCTCTTCCTATGAGTTTTCTTTTCATTTGCAATCTCACAAACACCTCATTGTCGCTCACATGCTCACTCCACGGTATTCTCAACATACTTCTGTAAAACCACATTTCAGATGCGGCAGGCTTCTCCTTCATCCTTGATGAGATTGTCCAACATTCACTGCCAAACAGAAGGACAAAGCACTCTTTCCTTTGTTTCTAATGAGATTTTCCTGTCTCTCATAACTCTGGTTAGCTTTTGAAATGTGTCCTTGGCCATGCTAATGCGTCTTTGGATCTCCATGTCGCACTTTCTATCCTCTGATTTAAATTTCTTTACTTGTTTTATTTTAGTAGTTGACATTTTGTGATCTTCTTTTTGCTGATGACCATACATTCAGTTTTCTTGAAGTCTATGCTCAGTCCTTTTTTCTCGCTTTCTCTTGCTACCTTCTGTAGAAGGTCCTGTATTTTCTTTTCCGTGTCTGCTATCAGAATCATGTTATCCACGTATCTTACATTGAAAAACCATAAAAGAAAATGTGTCATTTGATGAACAAAATTCTATTGTTTCTGACTCAGTAAAATAAATTATTTAAGGAGACAATACATGAAAATGTGAAATTATATGATTTTTTTTTTTAAATCATTTCACCTCAAGCAAGATGATAATACCATTTAGAGACAAGGGGGTTACTAGGACTGAAAGAGAAGGATAAAACTTTAATCTTCTGTACTGTCCCAAACATTCTGAAATGTTCATATTGGATCTTCCAGAAGAAATACGAAGCAGTACAGATGCCATTTCCAAATATCTAGCAGGATGAATTGCATCTTGGCATTCTTGTTCTCACAGATGGTGTCCAACTGACCCTACTATACTGTGCATTCAGTAAAATCATTCAAACAAACCATTCACTTAAGAATATAAAAAGGCGACAATTTACCCATCGCACCCTGTATGTGTACATATAGAGAAAGAAGTGGGAGGAATAGAGATAATAGGGAGGGAAGTGGGAGGAAAGTGAGAGGAATGGAGATAATAGGGAGGAATGGAGATAATAGGGAGGGAAGTGGGAGGAAATGGAGATAATAGGGAGGGAAGTGGGAGGAAAGTGAGGGAGGAATGGAGATAATAGGGAGGGAATGGAAGAAATAGGGAAGTGGGAGGAATGGAGATAATAGGGAGGGAAGTGGGAGGAAAGTGAGAGGAATGGAGATAATAGGGAGGAATGGAGATAATAGGGAGGAATGGAGATAATAGGGAGAGATCTCACCAACAAATTCAGGAATTCTTTTCTTATCAGAAAGATCAAAGTATTCCAAGCTGTCGCACCAACATAATCCTGATAAATTCATCCAGCTTTTTCCGAATCCTCCGTGCTGTCCCAAACACTCTCAAATGTTCATATTAGAGCTTCTAGCAGAAATACGTAGCCGTACAAATGCCATTTCCAAATATATAGCGGGATGAATTGCGTCATGGTGCTCTTTTTCGTACAGATGTTGCCTCACAGATCCTACTATACTGTGCATGCACAAAATTAAAAATATAAAAAAAACATCAATTTACCTGTCAGACTCTATATAGCAGGAGGCACCAGACCAGATATGTCAGAGATACTGCATGAATAAACTGCAGATTTATAAATGTGCAAGATGGATGCTGATGAGAAAAATTGTTTGGCATGATTCAGTGAACCAACTTTCCTAGTGGAATATTCGGTATGATCACCCCCATCCCACTACAAGTCAGTGGAATTAAATGAAATCTAAACTTATTTATAAATGGAACTTTGTGTGTGTCCGTTACCTATAAACTTCGAAACAGCTGAACCGATTTTCTTGAAAATTTACACAATTGTACTATAAGCGTCTGCGAGTGTTCTTAGCTAGGTTTTGTGCCAAGGTACCCCCGATAAATATTGAAAATCAATACTTGAAAAAATCGAGTTATAGAAGGAGTGGTCCGATTTTAATCAAATTTGATACACTCATAGACAAAGACATAAGAAACGATATTCAAAAGTTTCAAGGTTGCAGTTCTCTCAATAGTGCAGAAAACTAATTATATATCCAAGTGAATATAGAATGAGGAGAGAAAAATGGAAAATTCTCAAAAAAGCAAGAACAGCAAAATCTTTAAAAGAACCATGCTTTCTTTGCCTTCAAGAAAAAATAGAGATCCTTAAATATATAAATAGTAACAAGCTCTTAAATCAGAGACACGAAACCACAGTAAACTGCAAGCACATTAGGGACTTAACCCTACAATCATGCTAAGAAATACAAAGAGTTCGATTGATATCCTCATTATAAAAGATAAAAAATGCTATAGAAAAAATCGATCCAATAAATCCTTAAAGGAACGCCTATCACTAATGCCTACACCAATAACCTTACTTAACACAATAACCTTACTTAAATACAAAAATATTCTGTATTAGAAAAATCAAAATTAAATAAATGGCTCCCAAACTTGAAAAAGAATCAAAATTCATACATTCAAAATCAAGATTAAATATACTACTTCAGAATAATTATATCATACACAATAATAAACTGTAAGCACACGTAAGATCTAACCCTACAATCCCCCCCAAAAATACTGGAAATTTGAATAAATATTTTTATTATTATAAAAGATAAAAAATGCCACAGAAAAATCGATGTAATAAACCCTTAAAATAAGATCTAATGCCCGCAAAAATATCTAAATAAATAAAACATATAAATAATTAAAAGAAATAAATAAGATTCCAAACGATAATTTATAGAAAAAAAAAAAAAAAAAAGGGAAGAATTAAAAGAAAAAACCGACCCTCTAAACTTAAAATTAAGATTAAACATACAACTTTATACAAAAAACTGATAAAACGCTAATTCGCATTTACTTCCCAAAAAATACAAATTTAGATTTCTTGAAATAACTTCGCCTAAATACAATTATACTCCAAACTTGAATTAAAGAAAAAGAAGGAAGAAAGAGGAGAAGAGGGGTATATGTGTGTATGTGTGTATATATATATATATATATATATATATATATATATATATATATATTCCCCCCCCCCCGAAAAAATCTAAATTGGAAAGAAAAAACACCCCACCCCTATCACATCTATGAAAACCTAGACACAGGATCAAAGTAAATACATGAATTAGGTCCACTAACAGCAGACATCAACCAATTAAATGATAGCCGACCATAAAAATCACCACTCAACAGCAAATCCTAACCAAAAGATATACCCAACCTATAAAAAGATAAAACATACATTCCAACAGATAATACCATCAATCAACAATTTCACACTTACACACCAAATTCCTCAAAAGTCTAACGATCAAAACCAAAGAGACATTCACTTAATTACCAATAACCCCAACCAACCCCCACGACAACAACTAACCAAATATAAACTGAGAATGATTCCAAACATTTATTTCCCCTGAGGAAGTGCTTAAATCCAAACACTGAAATAAACATATGATTGTAGGGAAGAGGACATATATAGAAGAAATTATGTACATGTTCTAAAACATAATTTATAATATATATATATATATATATATATATATATATACTATAAAAGGCAAGATGTTTGTGTGTGTGTCTGTTTATCTGCCTTTATACAAATCCACAATTTTTATCTGATTCTCACCAAACTTCCCACAAATATTCTTTAAGCAGAGGACCATGGATTAGTTTTAAAGCTTTCATCACACCCGAGCAATGTCAGGCTATACTACTAGTAATATTTATAAACAAAAAATGTCTTCAGTAAAAATAATATAGAAGCAAATAATATAAGAGAAACTTAGTGGAAAAGATGCAGTCGAGCATTTAGTAGAACTTCTTTTTTAAAGTAATGTGTATCGGTTATTTTAAAATAAAAAAATTGTGATAATTTAAATAAAATTCCTTTATCAGAAGAATAAACCTTCTCTTTTTTTTTTTTTTCAAAACACAGTCATTTAAAGTACATACTTATAAATGTTATAAATGACAAATACAATATTTGGGTTTTTGTGAGTATCTCCCCCCCCACAAAAAAAAAAAAAAAAAATTGTACATTTCTCTTCTGTGTGTATATATATATATATATATATATATATATATATATATATATATATATATATATACAAAAGAATAAGAAGTTCCGATATAGCAAGATGCTGTCTCTCAAAACATAGCTTCTTTCTTTCACAGTCAAAAGTGAGAAGCAGCTTTTTGTAGATGAATCTAGCTTAAGCACCGAATACACCAATGTAATTTTAGACAAAGGCACCCATGCCTTTTAATCAATATAAATTTGTTTGATTCTTTTTAAATTTAAATTAGGGGAGTGCAAATAAAATACACAACCATTGGTACTACTTAAACAGACTGGTCCATTCATAAAAATTATGCAAAATTTTGGTGGGAAAATAATTTTTGTTGATAAACATTCTTTCTTAGTCTGCAACGCTTGTCAGAATTGAAAAACATTTTTTTTTTTTTAATCATTTCAGAATAGGGTGTCCTGTTTATAATATTGATAGTGTCAAATTGATTTTTGATTTTCAAGAGTTACTGGACTTAGGCTAATTCATTTAGCCATTATTTACAAAATAATTTTATTTGGAAATATAACATCCTTGATGTCTACATAATTTTTACATCTTATTTTTTTTCATGGGATTTTTTCAGAAGTGCATGCAGAAATAGTGAGGTTCATTGATCTTAAAATTAAGAATAAACAGATATTTTCGATTAAGTTATATTTTTTTTTCTTTTTCTTAATGTGTCTATCCATTGGTGTATTAAGATAAATCTTTCTCTAATCCCACTTCAAGAAAAGATTTTCACACACAAAACAACTAAGGCCAATAACTCTGTAAAAGTTAGGGATTGATTTGATATGTTATAAACAGGACCCCCCCCCCCCACCCGGCCACTTCTAAATTGATTTAAAAAAAAAAGTTTCAATTCTAGAAATAATGTTGTGGACTAAGGAAAGTATAAAGAATGCTAATCAACAAATTATTTCCTGAAAACCTTTTTCCTATATTTCATTAGTGGACAACAAATTCTTAGCTGGGACATCATCACAAAAAGCAAATCTTATAATGAAAGTTTGACACTCCACCCACGTCTATTGAACAGGTGTAGAGGCTCATCCCTTGTTCCCTGTTTAGAATGTGGTTTCCGGCTTTCTCTTTTACAATCTTTTCACTCTTTTCTTTTTTATTTATTTCAATTGGTGTAGATAGACTAAACTATCGCACGGTTCACACTCCACCCACGTCTATTGAACAGGTGTAGAGGCTCATCCCTTGTTCCCTGTTTAGAATGTGGTTTCCGGCTTTCTCTTTTACAATCTTTTCACTCTTTTCTTTTTTATTTATTTCAATTGGTGTAGATAGACTAAACTATCGCCCGGTTTGACACTCCACCCACGTCTATTAAACAGGTGTAGAGGCTCATCCCTTGTTCCCTGTTTAGAATGTGGTTTCCGGCTTTCTCTTTTTAATCTTGTCACTCTTACATAGCCCCCTGCACATCAGTGGCGTTACCGCCTTGCTTGGGGTGATATGATTAAAAAAAAAAGTCTATTTAAGTAGTGCCTAATCATCAAACTTGACATCAATGCTACTACAGCACTGTATTTTGCCAAGCTGGGATCCTACACAGTACAAGACATCAGTCCCATAATTGTAACACAATATGTGTATATATATATATATATATATATATATATATATATACACACACACACATAAGTGTTGCTCATCATAAGATAGTGTTTTAATGTTGGGAATATGCTTTTCTTATTGGATAATATGAAATCTTTTGTCATTTTCGGTCATCCATGAGATGCTTGTAAATTTAAATGGGTTTTCATTACATAGATAAGGAGAGCTGACCTATTACCTTCTTGATCTTTGAACTAACATTTAACAAACACCTACTGTAGATAATGTATTTTTTCTACTATATATTGTGTAAAGAACTCGTAATATTTTTTTCAAATTCCTTTTTAGTAATCGTTATCTAATTTTCATTGAATTCTATATTTCTATAACAGCTACTTTATTTTTGGAAAATTCTTATTTACAAAGTTTTATTTATTTTTGCTGGTGGACATCAATCATGGCATAACCAAAGTTGATTTTGGCTGACATTAAAAAGTCTAAAACTTTAAGTATACAAAAGAAGTTTTTTTTAATGAGTATTCTATTTTCTTACAATTAAAAGCAAAATTGTAACTTCAAAAACCGTATTTAAATTATGAGCTGAAGTTCTTGAATAAATCTTAGAAAATGATAAAATAAAGAGCAAAAATGAAAACCTTTATAAATGTACTTTGTTTCACGATTGAGATTCATCAGAAATTATTTGGGAGTGAGGTAATGTCTTGATTTTTAAGTTCTATGTTTTGTTTTGATTGGTTACATTTAATCAACCAATCAAAAGAAAACAACATAGAAATTAAAAATTAAAACAGATTCTCATTATTCCACTTGTCAATAATTTCTGATGAAGCTAAATAAATTGCAAAATTTATAAAAAATTTTCTACTTATTCTTTATTTAAATTTAATCACATGCCCACACACACACACACACACACACACACACACACACTCTCTCTCCAGTCAATTGAGCACTCTGGGAGAATGGAAGATTTTAAAAAAACAATAGCGACCCAACGCTATTAATTCTTTATTTAAATTTAATCACATGTGCGCACACACACAAACACAAACTCTGTCTCTTGCCAGTCAATTGAGCCCTCTGGGAGAATGGAAGACTTTAAAAAACAATAGCTACCCACCACTATTAACACATTGTTTATTCAGTAATGAATTAGAACACTCTTGGCTTCTGACGTGTGCTTTCATTGTATATATAGCACACTGAAATCTGCCTTCCAAAACCATACACAGATAACTTATTAGTAGAATCTCCAACTGATGTCAAATTGGTTGGGTTTCAATCCTGGCTTGAATGTCTAATCGTACTGATGAGCTGTGATGTAGTGAAACAGGACTGTCTGTGAATGACATACATATATGTGTGTGTGTTTATGAGGATGCATTTATATATAAAAATAATATTAATAATGTATAAAAAGTTATAGTTGTGGATTCTATTGAGTCCTAAATGTTATTCTAAAAAAGTTTTAATTCATAAAGTAGTCGTAAAAAAAGGAAAATTAGAAATAGAACGTTTGGAAGGTACTAGAATGATCAAGAATGTTCCAGGAAAATGAAGAGAATTCAAAAGGTTCTAGAAATATGCAAATTAGTTGTTAGCCCCTATAAAAATAGGTTTTGGGCAGAGAACAGTCAGTTGTTACCAGGGTTTGCTGATGTTATCAACTCCGGTTATGATTCAAGGATTTATATCCAGCCAAAAGAATCTATAAGTTGCCAACCAACTAAAACCTGAAAGAGAACCTCATGGAACTATATGGGTAAATAAGATATTTTTGACTCTTTCATTGACCATACTTAAAATTATTCTTTATATACTCATTTGAGGATTTCCAAAAAAGTATAGCACTTAACTTCCTCGCCAACTTAACTGGGTAAAGATACTGACCTTACCTTCCTCTTATCTCCTTGTAACACTTGCCAGTAGTAAACTCTATGTTTCTTGTTTCAAATGCAACAAAAATTGTATATTTGTAAATATTTTATTTGGTGTGTTTTGTAAATTAAATATTTGTCTGTGATTTATCTCTGAGTTTTGGTCAATCATTTTTTTTTCTTTTGTTACACTTAACACGCAACAAAATTGGGGGCTCGTCTGATTCTAATATTGTAACAATATATATATGCATATATAAATTTGTGGTATAGATATAGAAGAATCCAAAGGAATATCCTGTATATAAAGTGGTAGGATAACTTTCTAAGAGGGCTCAAAATATATATGTATATAAATTATTGTGTAAAAACTTTAGTACAATGAGGAAGGAAACTGAAGATGGTTCGACTGAAATAGGTCCATACTTCCACTTAACCATGGTCTGTCTTAATTTTTACACACACACACACACACACACACACACACATATATATATATAAACGAAGATTAACGAAACTTGGTTATAAACAACCGACAATTTGAAATTTGTTTGAACATTATTTTTGATCGATACTCATGTTTAATGTAGATATTCTGTTTTTAATTAAACAGTATTATATATTTATATCTACCGGCCTGATTATTTACGATAAATTTTCATTATGAAAATGTGTGTCATTTGGCAGTATTCGAACATGCAACCTCTATCCACATAGGGGAAGCTACCATTTGATCTGGCAACGTCTTAGACCTCTTGACCACAAATGACCTCCAGTCTAAACGAGGTTTTAAATAATCAAAAAAAAAATTCAAACAAATTCCACATTATTTCACTTTGAGGAATCTAACAGAGTGAAACATGTTAAATTTATAAAGTTATTCATCATTTCTTTAGATTTATATCAATATATTTATGAAGAAAAATATTACCAAAAATACATTTTTTAAGAAAATATATATATATATATATATATATGTACCAGTAATACATCTGACTCTTGACAAAACCCTCTTTACAAAAATAAAACCTGATATATAAAATGATTTCTTACAAAGAATACATATTCTACTGGCTTACGGCCATATCACGTTAAATACACCAGTTCTTGCTCGATCACTGAAGTTAAGCAATGCTGAGCCTGGTCAGTATTTAGATGGGTGACCGCTTGGGAATACCAGGTGCTGTAAGCGTTTAGAGACGGATGTGCATTGTGGTGCAGTGGATATCGGCTCGGAAAGAGAAATCGGTGAGCTGAGTTCGAATTCCAGTTGAATACCCTGCATTCACTTAAGCACTGGTACCCTTGGAAAAGCTATTAATCCGTCCCTTCCCTCTAGTTATGGGTTAAATAACAGGACAGGACTTGGGGACCCTGCCTTTAAAAACAAAATGCCAATGAATCTTAGTACTCAAAAAGAAAAAAGTATTACGAGAGACAAAACTTATATAAAAACAACAATAAATTGTTGAAAGAACAAGGTATTACCAGCAATAAATAAATAAAATTTAAAATTTAGTTGGCAATAAATAACCCGCCGAGGTGTTGATATGCCATAAAACAGAAACAACCACCCAACAACATATTCTACTTTTACAAATCTATTGTAAAAATCTTACCGACACTAAATAATCCATTGATGTTGATATACCTTTAAAACAAACCAATCTATACTCTTAAATATAGTCAAAAATAGCATGACATGTTTTGCACATTACAATGCAGCAGACACTGGCTTTTACTTATATAGATTTCAGTTTTTTTTATAATATCAGGTTGTTTGGAAACTAATGTTACATTTTTGCAGGCATTAAAATAGTTTACACAAAGCAAATGTGAAATTTCTTAAATAATCATAATTCTTTCATGTGCCTTGCTCATTCAGAATGTAAACAATCATGGCTCTCCACAACTTCATACATTTTGTAGCACTAAAGCAATCTTGGTCTCCTTATTATCCTTCTCTGCTCATGTTTCACCAAACATTTACATACCTCATTAGGTAGCTTACTCACTCCTTCACTCTATTCCTCTTGTCTTCAGTTCATCCTGTGAGTGTCAGATTCAATAAGCCTTCTTTTCTCATTGTCATAGAAATTTCAACTGTCTCTAAGCAAAAGTGATCTTGCTGTAATAGTTTAAAAAATCTGAGGAGGAGATGCATCATTGTCTCATGCCTCCTTATTTTTAAAATATTTTGTATTTTTTTTTTATATAATCATATCACCCCAAGCAAGGCATTTTACTGCCACTGTTTTGCAGGAGGTTACATAGGAAGAAAGTTATGAGAAAAAGTAACAGGTTATAGGGGGCGTCAGGAAGTGGGTAAGAGAAGGATGAGAATACTGATGAAAGTGGAGTGGATGAGAAAGGAGCATGAGAGAGAGGATGCAGGTTAGTGGGATAGGAGATGACTATTGACCCTACATTCAAATTCCTGGAGATTGTAGCTGTCGAGGAAGCAAGTAAATGGAAGGGAATTCCACAGGCGGGAAATGCAATAGAAGAAGCTGCTGGAACAGAATTTGCGTTTACATCTTATTGGTTTCACAGTAAAAGGGTGGGACCCAGTTGCCAATTTTGTGGCTCAAGCAAATTCATATATAGGGGGCACCAGTGAGCCAAGTTCATCAGAGCAGAAACTGTTTGGATATACGTGTCATCTCAACTTGAATTTGGGATGCCACAAATTATACTAACATTGGCTTAAAGGGTCGATTACACATGAAACCTGATTGACCAATGAAATGAAAAAACACAAAAGTAAAAATAGCAGAATTCAATTGGAGTAGATAGACTAAACTATCGCCCGGTTCACACTCCACCCGTGTCTATTGAACAGGTGAAGAGGCTCATCACTTGTTTCCTGTTTAGGATGTGGTTTCCGGGATTCTCTTTTCCAACCTTTTCACTCTTACGTAGCCCCTGCACATCACCCCCCTTGCTTGGGGTGATATGATTAAAAAAAAAAAAAATTCCTTTCTTTCTTTTTCTCTATCTTTCATTCTCTGATGAAGCTTTAATAAAAGTGAAACATGTTAGATTGATAAACATTTCCTGTTTTTTTTTTTTCATCATTCTGTCAGATTCCAGTCCATATTTAATCACAACTCAACTAAATTCTATGTATATATTAAAGATTACACCAAGAAAATCCCCACTAAACACACACACATTTTTAACATGTTTTACTTAAAAAGTCAAGTTAAAATTCCTGGTGCTATTTTTGGTTCCAGACAACAAATCGAAAGCATGGAGGAGAAACACCGTCAGGCAGAAATGGAACGAATCCAGAAACAGGCACAGCTGGAAGAAGAATTGGAAGACCGAAGAACCCAACTAGATCTGATGCAAGAAGCAATGGAGAAAACCAAAAGCGAAACCCAGAAAGTGAGTCCAACATCCTTTCTTAATTGCTAATTCTTGACCCATCTAAACTTATTTATAAATGGAACTTTGTCTTTGTGTGTGTCTGTTACCTATAGACTCTGAAATGGCTGAACCGATTTTCTTGAAAATTTACACAGTTGTACTATAAGCGTCTGCAAGTGTTCTTAGCTAGGTTTTGTGTCAAGGTACCCCCGATAAATATCAAAAATCAATAATCGAAAAAAATCGGGTTATAGAAAGAGTGTTCCAATTTTAATCAAATTTGATACACTCATAGACAGACATAAGAAACCATATTCAGAAGTTTCAAGGTTGCAGTTCTTACAATACTGCAGAAAATTGATTTTATATATATATATATATATATATATATATATATATATAAAAGGCAAGATGTCTGTGTGTATGTCTGTTTATCTGTCTGTATGTCCTTTATACAAATCCACAATTTTTATCTGATTCTCACCAAACTTCACACAAATATTCTTTAGTCTGAGCCCCAGGACCATGGATTAGTTTTAAAGCTTTCATTACACCCAAGCAACGCCAGGCTATACTGCTAGTTTATTCATAAAAGGACCTCCAATTTGATGTCACAGCAAAACTTCTTCTGTCTTCGAGACTCTGTTTGACTTCCATCACAAATAATTTGAAGAGAAATTCTTAACCTTCAGATTTAAGTATAAGAGTTGGGTGCATGACATAACCTTTAGGTAGCTCAAACCCATAAGGGAGGCTATATTAATTAATGAGAAAATTCCTGGCCTTGAGAAATAATAGTGATTTCAAAGCTATAAAAAAAAAAAGGTGTAAAGATACAGAAATCTGATGGATTGAATTTATTGTTACGTTTTAGCATAACAAAAGAAAAAAAGAAAAATGATTGACCAAAACTCAGAGTTAAAATACAGACAAATATTTAATTCACAAAACATGAGATAAAAGTATTTACAAATACACAGTTTTGCATTCAAATAGAAAACGTATAGTTTGCTATTGGTAGGCAAATTTTTATGAGGGGAGAAGGGGAGGGAAGATGTCCAATATCTTTACCCAGTTAAGTTGGCGAGGAACTACTTTTTGGAAGCTCTACTTTTTGGAAATCCTTAAATGCATATATAAAGACTAATTATTGGCTTGGTCAATGAAAGAGGCAAAAATATGTATTTACCAAGATAGTTCCATGAGGTTCTCTTTCAGGTTTTAGTTGTTCGGACTTTTCTGTGAGATTCTTTCGGTAGGTTATAAATCCTTGAATTATAACCAGAGTCGATATGACAGCAAATCTTTTTAACAACTTTTTCAAGTTTTAGTTTGTCGTCGACTTTACTCAGAGAGATTCTTTTGGCTGGATATAAATCCTTGAATCAAAACCGGAGCTGATGAGGTCAGCACATCCTTTTATCAACTGTTTCAAGTTTTCGTTTTTGTCATCGACTTAGAGAGATTCTTTTGGCTGGATATACATCCTTGAATCAAAACCGGAGCTGATGAAGTCAACCCATCCTGCTATCAACTAACTACTCACTGCCCAAAACCTATTTTTATAGGGGCTAACACCTAATTTGCATACTTCTAGAACCCTTCAAACTCTCTAGATTCTACTGGAACATTCTACAATTTTCCATAATGTTCTATTCCTAATTTCCTTATTTTTACAACTACTTCATGAATTAGAACTTACTCAATAGAATCCATTACTATAACTCTTTATACATTATTAATATTATCTAAATCTAATCTAATCTAATCTAAACTTATTTATAAATGAAACTTTCTGTGTGTGTGTCTGTTACCTATAGACTCCGAAACGGCTGAACCGATTTTCTTGAAAATTTACGCAGTTGTACTATAAGCATCTGCGAGTGTGTGTGTCTGTTTACCTGCCTATATGTCTGTATTTTTTTCAGCCCTTTTATTTTAGTTTTTGCTTCGGGTTTGGCTCTAAGTAGGTATAATTGTAGTTCTTAGTCTAAGCCATGATACTATTTACTCAGGGGACTTATTTAGCCTTCAAAATTCAGTTTACAATGAAAAAACTTATTTTATATTGATACCAGAAAACCAAAAATTGACTTACATCCATTCATTTTTCTTTCAGTCTACGGTTTTGCTTTAACTGGAAACAACTATTGCTTTTTAGTCTTTCATGGCAACATCCAAAGAGTCTGAGCTCCAGGACTAGGGATTAGTTTTAAAGCTTTCATTACACCCGAGCAACGCCGGGCTGTACTGCTAGTTTTTATATATAAATGCATCTTCATAACATTATGATGATATTCCTTGTTATTCCTCTTTTCCTTGAGACTTCCTCATTACTTGCATATTCTGTCTATGGCATTCTTCATATTTGTTGGTGCTTAGAAACATATCACATTAAAAAACCAGTTCCCATGCAATTATTGAAGTTAAGCAATATTGAATCAAGTCTGTATCTAGAAAGGTAACTACTTAAGAATACCAGGTGCTGGATGTGCAGGTGGTGTCATGGATAAATGCTTGGAATTGTTAATCAGAGAGTCAAATTCCAATTCTGGTTGGGTTCATTATATTCACCTACATGCAAATACCATTGGGAAAGAGGTATGAATCCACCTTTTCTTCTCCTTCCAGCTATGGGTTAAATACTAAAACTTGTGTTAGTAAATCATTATCTTCCAAAAAGAAAAAGATCTTACACTCTGAAAAAAATATTTTCTGGTTTTAAATAACCTACAAAAGGTTGATAAGTCATAAAAAACAAATCAATCAAGCAGTCACAGTTGTTGGTAGAACACATTTATCCTTTAAAATCTCTTGTTTATCTACAAGAAGATTTTCCTGCACTCACTGCTATATCTTCTATGTACCATGTCCCTTCAGGACATGTGCAATCTTGGCTCTCCACAATATTCAGTCCGTTATAACTGTTAGTAATTTTTGCCTTTTTGCTATCTCCTAATACCTGTTCTGATTACACAAGCTCATTAGGTAAGCTTTCCTCTGTCCCGCTTGCTTTCAATATGTCATGTGAGTGTCAAATTCTTTGAGTCCTCTTTCCTGATTCTAAGTTTTTATTTTCTCTAACACTTCTTTGTTGCTTGCATTCTCAGTATCCTTCTGTAGAACCATATTTTTGTTGCTTCAAGTTTCTTCTTTATTTATGGTAAAATTGCCTGGCATTCGCTGTCATATACGAGAATCAATATTACATAACAGTCTAGCACTGTTCTTTTTTTCTAAAGATATATTCTTATTGCTTAATTTGCTTAGTTTTTAGAAAACTTCTTTTGCTATTCCTCACAATTGATCCTTCCATTATCTTTCTTAATGAATCAAATCTTTTGTTGTTTTGTTTTTTTTTATTTGTTTGTGATATTCTAAATATTATGACAAAAATATAACTTTTCTTTCCTTAGCCTCAGCAATGAATGAATGATAATTAGAGAAAGTTAAGACAATAAAAGCTGCAAGGGACATAAAGGCATTTTTTTAATTATTCATTTACATTATGATTTTATACACACTTTATTGAATAACAAATATAGAAAAACATAAAAAATAAAGGCTGAACATTTATCTATTACGGAAATTAATGAAGATTAACAAAACTTGGTTATAAACAACCAACAATTTGAAATGATTTGTTTGAACATTATTTTTGATCAATACTCATATTTAAGTAGATATTCTGTTTTTTAATTAAACAGTATTATATATTTATATCTACTGGCCTGAATATTTACGATAAATTTTTATTACGAAATGCTGAATGACACACATTTTTGTAATAAAAATTTATCGTAAATAATCAGGCCAGTAGATATAAATACATAATACTGTTTAATTACAAAACAGAATATCTACTTAAATATGAGTATCGATCAAAAATAATGTTCAAACAAATCATTTCATATATATATATATATATATATATATATAATAATGCTCTCTCATTATGATTGAGCTTTTTAGAGATAAAGCGAAACTGTAGACTGAAATAAAAATGAATGGATATAAGTCAAATTTTGATTTCCTGGTATTGATATCAAATAAGTTTTTTTCATCGTAAAAATAAAATAAAAGCAAAAATTAAAAGAAAAGGGCTGAAAAATACAGACATACAGGCAGATAAACATACACACAAATATCTTGCCTTTTATATATATATATATGTATATATATTATCGATTTTCTGCACTATTGTAAGAACTGCAATCTTGAAACTTCTCAATATCCTTTCTTATGTTTTTGTCTATGAGTGTATGAAATTTGATTAAAATCGGACCACTCCTTCTATAACCTGATTTTTTCGATTATCGATATTTATTGGGGGTACCTCGACACAAAACCTAGCTAAGATCACTTGCAGATGCTTATAGTACGACTGTGTAAATTTTCAAGGAAATTGGTTCAGCCGTTTCAGAGTCTATAGGTAACCGACACACACACAGACAAAGTTCCATTTATAAATAAGTTTAGAGATATATATATTAAAATTTGTGTATTTAGGCAGCAAATTTTCTTTTAGACATGTCAGGATAAATAAATTACAAACATTGTGTCTGCTTATTTTTAATAAAATCCGTCATACTCACAGATAATCTTTCATGTATTATCATTGAAATATGTAAGAAATGAGCTTTAACGTTGACAGATGATTTTATTATTTATTTCTCGATGTTCCCAAGTACTTTCAATCTTCTTCCGAGATCATCTTCAGGTGTGTGAGTTGTGGTAACAAAAATAACTGCAAAACTGTGTTGCTAAAAATTGCTGTAAATTTTCTTCTTGATTTAAATATAGCAGTTGACAAATTCCTTAGTGTTCAATAGAACATGAAAATTATCCAAAATGGAATTTTTTTCTGTAATAATGATCAATAACACAGCTATCCTACACCAAGAAAACAACGAAAGCAAACTACAGATCCTCAAGGCAATATTCATTAAAAAAACCTCAGCCGTCAATTAATAGAATCAACTATGAATACTGTAGCAATGTTCTAAAATGTTTATAAAAAGAAGTTTTTTCATGCTTTAACACTTACATGACTATGACATTACGACATGAAAAAATTCTATTTTGGATAATTTTCACTTTCTAATGAATGCTAAGCGCTTGGTTTCACATTTTCTACAAACATGAAGTGGAATGATTATATTGAATCAATTGCTAGGGTTGCTGCTAGGAAAGTCAGTTCATGGTTTGTCTATTAATTGAATATTACTGTCACATCTAATTTGGTGCTTCTGCTAGACATCTAGAGATTTTTGACGAAATTCAAATAATTTTTAATATTGTTATTTTGAATGTTATTGCTGGTATCTCAGCTTTGGTCTCTACCCCTGGAATATAGGTTCTCTTTGCCCCTTTTATAAATATTTTCAGAATAATTGTTCCGATGAGGTTTCCTCTTTGGTACCTTGACTTCATGAATTTAAGTACAGTACTAGATTGGCAGTTAGGTCTTATAATTTCACTTGAAACTGCTATTTGAACCATATGTTCTGCATAAAGCTTCTTTTTTTTCTCTCTCTTGGACTTCTTGCTTATGAAACACTCTGCCAGCTTTTTGCTTTTCTGTCAACATTTTGAAAAATGTAGATGCTGATATGCGTTGTGGTGCAGTGGATATTGGCTCAAAATGAGAAATCAGAGAGCCGAGTTCAAATTCTAGTTGAATTCATCACATTCACTTATGCACAAATATCCATGAGAAGGGTATTAATCTGTCTCCTCTCTCCAGCTATGGGTTAAATAGCAGAACAGATTGGGTTCTGTAGCCTTGGTTAGCAACCAGTCTACTGCAGAAAGTAATGGCAGCTTACTGCGGGAAAATTTTTTTCCCAGTCAGTCATGTCTCTTTTGAGACATGATTACCTAAGCGTATATCACATATGGCACTCAACTGACTGATATGTCTTACTAATTAACCCATATCTGAGGGGAGAAGAGGTGAATTAACTGATTGAAATGCAATGTTATACTTTATATTTTGTCTTCTAAATTTCTGTTTTATTGTCCTCTGTTTCTTTCCTTTTCAATAGCTCCTTGCTTCCTAGTGGCTTTATTGCCTTGCTTGAGGTAAAATGATGAAAAAGAAAACTATATAAAGTATTTAAAATAATTTCTCTTTTGTCCTTAGGTTCAGCTTCAGATGAAAGAAGAGCAAGCCAAACTGAAACGGAAAAGTCAAGAAATAGAGAAGCAGTTTAAAGATTATATGCAAGAAAAGGAGAAATTCCAACAAGAGAAGGAGTTAGAAAGGGTTAAAAGACAGAAGGAAACGGTAAATATCTTCCTCTTTATCATGAATGCATTTCAGTTGGAATAAGCAAGCATACTGTTGGCGTTTATGCATGAGACTCTACATCAATGAAGGCACATCACTGAAAACTCATTGGGAAGTAAAACTCAACGCTAAATCTCACTGGTAGATTAAAGCGTTAGTTCGTGAATTTGCTGATATAGTAATTGTGAGTTCAATCCCAAAGCAGGGTAGTGTGTATTTGGACCCAATTGAAATGAGACAAACAATAACTGAGCAGTACTAAAATAAAAACTAGAAGTAGTATCCCGAGACATAATGGAATGAGAACAATCTACCGTCAAAGATTAAATGAATAGTTCAATTCGAAATTGGAATATACCTGATGAAAGCCAAGGCTAAAATAGCCAAAATGTGATAACAGCAACAAAGATGAGAACAATAGCACATATAAAAATATTGTAAATATTGATAAGTGATCATCCCAGAAATTCAGATAAAAACATTGAAGTATAAGATAGCACGAAATAAAGTGTGATTTTTTTTTGTTACAATATTATAAAAATCTTGAATAAATTAAATGAAAACAAAATTCTAAAAGTACATCTTTCTATATTTTATATTCAGCCAGAATTTTCACCAAAATAAAGTAAAATTATTCTATTTCTAGAAACAGTTCTGAAAAATATGTGCACAGGTGATAAGTAATACCAAAAACCTTGTTAACATTTCTTTTATATTATTTGAACTGTTTGGACTGTTGTCTACATCTTTACTTTTTTTGTTTATAATCTCACCCCAAGCAAGGCATTTAACTGCCACTGTTTTGCAGGGGGTTACATAGGAGGAAAGTTATGAGAAAGAGTGACAGGTTATAGGGGGTGTCAGGAAGTGAGTAAGAGAAGGATGACTGTGGCCATAAAGTGAGGGATCAGTTCATATATTGATTGTAATGTAGAATTGATCCCACACTTTATATCCACATTATAATAGTATAGAATTTTTTTTTTTTTTTTTTACAATCATATCACCCCAAGCAAGGCATTTTACTACCACTGTTTTGCAGGGGGCTACATAGGAGGAAAGTTATGAGAAAGAGTAACAGGTTATAGGGGGTGTCAGGAAGTGGGTAAGAGAAGAATGAGAATACTGATGAGAGTGGAGTGGACGGAGAAGGGAGCATGAGAGAGAGGATGCAGGTTAGTGAGATAGGAGATGACTATTGACTTTACATTTAAATTCTTGGACATTGTAGCTGTCGGGGAAGCAAGTAAATAAGGGAATTCCACAGGTGGGAAATGTGCGAAAAGAAGCTGCTGGAGTAGAATTTGCATTTATATTTCATTGGTTTCACAGTAAAAGGGTGGGACCTAGTTGCTAATCTTGTTGCTCAAGTAAATTTATATATAGGGGGCACCAGTGAGCTAAGTTCATTAGAGCAGAAGTCGTGAAAGTATTTGTAGAAGAGAGACAGGGAAGCCACATTGCACCAGTGAGGAAGTGACTGTATCTGAGCTGCCAAGTCGGGATCAATCACATTACAGATTCTCCATTGGATTTTGTCAAAGACACCTAGGTGGATAGCAGGAGCACCCAACCAGATATGGCAACATTTTTCAATGCACAGTGGATGGTAGATTTATATATGTCCATGATTGTTTCAGACAAGAAAAACTTTCTTTGGTCTACACAGAGAACTGACCTTCTTAGCAGCAGATTTAGCTATGGATTCTATATAGTCATTCCACTTTCGGTCTGTTGTGAGAGTTAAGCCGAGGAGGTGCAGTGTTTTGCTTTCAGGGAGACAAGCCTGATTCATGCTAATTATTGCCATGTTTATGACATTACGGCTGTTTTATGCTCTGGCCTTCTTCATGTGATCGAAATTTGAATCGAAACCTTTATTTCAATCACTGGTGTATATAATTCTCATTCCATGTGTGATGCCACTTCTAGATGCCATGTAGTTATTTTCCTTTAATTCAACTCTCTAAGTTATTTGTTCACCACTGCTGTAGCCAGGTATTGAACTCATAACTCCTTGGGTCAAGTTACTGGAACTAACACCTATATCCACTGGGCCGTGTGTTCTTTTATAAGTTTCATCATCATCATTTATCCATCACACCCAGATGGTGCATAGGGCAGCAACTTTTTGTTGCTGTTTCTGTAACAAACTGTTTTTTATGGGGCAGGGTTGTTAGCCCTTCACCCCCCCCAAAACCTGGAGAACCGGTGGACCATTCTTGGTTCTTATATTTACAGCACCTGGTATTCTCAAATGGTCACCCATTTAAGTACTGACCAGGCTCAATGTTGCTTAACTTCGGTGATCAGACGGGAACCAGTGTATTCAACATGATATAGCCATAGACTTTTTATAAGTTTAGTCATGGCCAAAATTTAAAGTAATATTAAGTAAAATTATCGCATTTCCACATGTTGAATCTGAATCCAGTACATTCTCACTCTTGTTAGAGGCACTCCGTCCTGGTTGACCATGTCTTAAGTTGTGTCGCCATACTCATCAAGTTCGAGAAGTTCATTCCTCCTTTAACAGCATTTTTTGTTCCATTTACCCTCATCACTAGACTCTGGTTTTAGTGAGAGAGCCAGCTTAGTCACTCGGATTTTGAATTCAGAGTTGTCCACTTTTTAGATTAGTTGCCACCCAAGGTTATAGAAAACCAGTCTGTCCTGCTATTTAACATATAGCTGGGGATAGAAGAGATGGATTTATACCTTTCCGAAGGGTATTTGCAGATGAGTAAATGTAACAGACTCAACTGAAATTCTATTTCAGCTCTCTAATTCCTCAATCTGAGCTGCTATCCATTACTCCACTCTACCCTTACATGTCGAAATACTTCTAAGATTTCCTTAACATTATGCAAAGATGGTACTGGGATTTTTTGCATCAAGTCAATAAAATCCTCTTGATACAAATGTAAATTATTTTCATCAAGAATATGTTACTTGAAATATATGAGAACTATTCCAGACAGAATCCAGCCAGTTAACATTCACAAAAACCCAACAGTTTAACGGCAGACAACCTTGAGATCCCCCACATTCAGCTTAGTATTCTTTACACTTTTTTAAAAAATTGTCTATAAATTCTTTTTTTGTTCTAGGATTGCCATTAGCTGTCTTGTTATGTTTTCTTTGATTTTAATCTTGTTATTGTTCTGAAATCACTTCCATTTTGATGTTGATTTTAGTTTGGGATAAAATCAGAAGTTACAAGAAATCAAAGTTTGAATATGCTAGGGACTGGGGGTCTGTGTGATGTTTTGGCAATAACCCTCCCTGGAAATGCAACAGTGACACAGTATATAAACTTACTACCAAATGAGTAACCTCATAAGAGAGTGTCTGTTTGGGAATGCACAGTAACTCTGCTCTGATTTTATTTGGATAACTTTTATTTTTTATTTTATTGGATAGACCTAGCAGGCAAATACTTGATTACTATTATCAAGATTATAGAACAGACAGAGAGAAGCCACATCCCGTCAGTGAGAAAGTGGTTGGAGTCGAGCCATTAAGTCGGTATCTATCACATTACTGATTCTCCTTTGGAGCCTGATGAGAATACTGAGATGAACAGCGGTATTCCATGCACGGACGGATGGTTGATTTGTATATGTGCCAGATGGATTCAGTTATGCCCGAAAAATCCTTTGTTTTTTAATCAAGTTTAAAAGACGTTTTTTTTTTTTTTTTGTAAATGGCGTTGTGTAGACTTGGTTACATTTGTCATTCGTGTATTTGTCAAAAATGATTAATGCGTGTAGTAGTGAGTTAATTGAGAAATGTTCAGTTTAACAGTGACAGGATATTCATATCGTGAGCGGGTAGATATTATGTTTATGTAAATAGTAATGGACGTGAGGCTATACAGCTGTATGCGATTTCCTTTCCATTTCGAAAGAAGCAAATTCATCAAACCTTTTTTATAATATCTTTCATATAATTGTGTGCTGTTTTTATTGCAGGAAGAAGAAATTGCAAAAAGGCTTCTGGACAAGAATTCAAGTTACTGTCAAGAAGTAGAACTACAGCTAAAACAGTTGGCAGAGGAGGAACTTGTTCATATCAACAATCTCCAAAAGAGAAAAGAAGCCTTGCAGCAGGTAAAGGTCATTCTTGAGGTCATCTGCATTAAGTTGTTGCAGTATTTGGTTATTGTATAAAGTAGAGGTCAACAACCTTCAGCCTCCTGGCCATATCCGACTTTCAGGGGATTTTTGTCCAGTCTGCCAACTTCATAACACAGCTTAACTCAATTGATGTACTCTTTTTTTTGCTTTTCTTTTCAGAAGTCATTTTTGTCTGTGTTATGTTTTTAACATGACAAAATAAAACGGTTATGGAAATAACTAGGGAATTTATTATTGTGGAAACATGAGTGCAGCGAACAGTTGTGGATGTTGAACAAAGATGTGTTTATAGAGAATGTGGCAAAATTCTGCCTGCCATGTTTGCTAGCCTCTACCGGAGGTCCCTTCTCCTTGTCTTCCATCATGCACCTATAAACTGGGGAATGAACTCCCTTGAATGGTACAGGGGAGGTAACTTTTGACTCTTTTTTATGGTGATCTTAATAGTCGGAACAAAAGCAAGCCTATTAAAACTAAGGAAAAAAAAAGTGGATTTTGAGTGCTGAAATTTTAATAAAGGCTAGACACTTAGTTGTTTTTTCATTGAGCACTTTGGAAAATTTGTTTGCTTTGTCAAGAAACTGTAGTAACGCAGAGCATGGCTTACCTAGTACGTGTTGCTGCAGTTGAAACAGGAGATCCAGTTTGAAGCTGAGAGATGTGTGTGTGCAAAAACAGTGTTTGGTGGGGAAAAGATATGGACATCACACCTATGCAAATTTTGTCAACAATTGCTGTATGGATATCGCACCTATGCAAATTTTGTCAACAATTGCTGTATGGACATCGCACCTATGCAAATTTTGTCAACAATTGCTGTATGGACATCGCACCTATGCAAATTTTGTCAACAATTGTTGCCTACTATATAAGCATTTACATTGTTCACGAGTAACTTTGACGATGGGGCTTGAGGTGTGTGGCTGAGAGAGAAAGTGATACAGGCAACATAGGAAGAATATCCTCTGTTAAACACAGAAACCATTGCCGTGAAAAAAGTTTCAAATATTAAATGACTTCCATGAATCTTGTACACCCACATACATATATATATACATATATATGCACGCACACACGCATACATATATATATACATATATATGCACGCATACATATATATACATATATATGCACGCACACACACACATACATATATACATATATATGCACGCGCACACACATATATATGCACGCACACACACACATACATATATATATATATATATACACATATATATGCACGCACACACACATACATATATATGCAGTGTGCGATGGATAAGTTGTCGTGTAAACTATGCAAAAATGAAAATAACAGACATCTCATTTTAATGCATATATTTACCAAAATTACTAAAAGAGTAAATTTATTCAATAAAATCACCATTGTCTTAAGACGACTTTGGAATCTCCTGCATCTCTTCTTGTTTAAGCTGAAGAATGTTGTCATCATCTTTGACTTTAGATCCTTTATATAGTGTGTTAAGATTTTTTTTTAATATTTGCGCGGTGTTGATTTCAAATTTACAAAAGATCCACAACACCTAAAACAGTCAACCATTCCTGAACAGTCAGTCAGTTAAGTGCCATACGTGAGACACACTTGGGCGATCGTGTCTCGAAGGAGACGTGGCTGACTGGGCAGAGGATTGTCCCGCAGTAGGTTGCCATCGCTTTCTGCAGTGGACTGGTTGCCGGCCAGGGCTGTGGAACCCAATCTGTCCTGTTATTTGACCCATAACTGGAGGGAAGAAAGGGATTGGTGCCTTTCCCAGGAGTGTTTGTGTGTAAGTGAATGCAGTGGGTTCGACTGGAGTTCGAGCTCGGCTCCTCGATTTCTCGTTCCGAGCCGATGTCCACTGGACCACAACGCACATCCCACTGTTTGAACATTAAAATCACCTCAGTACATTATATAAATATTCATCTTCCAAATAGCTCTTTTCCAATCTTTTCACTTTTCTTTTCTTATTTTTTTTTCAATTGGAGTAGGTAGACTGAACTATCGCCCGGTTCACACTCCACCCACGTCTATTGAACAGGTGTAGAGGCTCATCCCTTGTTCCCTGTTTAGGATGTGGTTTCCGGCTTTCTCTTTTCCAATCTATTCACTCTTACGTAGCCCCCTGCACACCAGTGGCCTTACCGCCTTGCTTGGGGTGATGTGATTTTAAAAAAAAAAAAATACTTATTTCAATTTCACTGGAAAGGCAAGAAATTTACAAATTTGCACATCTGAGAAAACAGACATAATTTTCAACTAAAAAGGTCAAAGAAAACGACAGAAACACTCATGTTAGCTACGAGGTGTCAAAACTAATCGCAGAAAGGATGAAGCCTTTTAGTGATGGAGGGTTCCTTAGAGAATGCCCGTCGAAGTTAGTGGATGTTATTTGTCTAAAAAAAAGAAAGGGGAATTATTTTCCGTTATCAGATTATCGACAAGAAGAACTGACATTTTGTTAGTTGTTATTTTATTATTCCTGTTGTAAAATGAACCTTGTTTAAATAATATAACATTAACTTTGTTTTTTCTTTTAACTGCCAATCAAAGATAACATTTTGGATGAAGCAGTCTGAGGTCAAGACAACTAATTATCATATATTTGATATCATGGCCCTTCTCTGAAATAACGCATAGACCTTTGGCCTCTTCCCTCCAAAAAGTTGCCAAACTCTACATTAGATTGTATAGACAGTGTAGGCAACCTTCTGGATGGAGTGGCCTGAGGTCAAGACAATTTATTATCGTACATTTGATATCATAGCCATCCTCTAAGATTCTGTTTAGATGTCTGACCTATTCTCTCCAAAAGGTTACCAAACCCTGGTGTAAAGAGTAAGAAAATAAAGTATCATTTATGAGATGTGCTGTTATTTTTTAATACAAATATCTGTTCACAATTTCAGTTTTATCATTTTATACGGTGTAGCAGCTGTTAACAAACTTTGCATTTAGTAGAAAGAGGCTCTAAACTTATTTATAAATGGAACTTTGTCTCTGTGTGTGTGTGTCCATTACCTATAGACTCTGAAACGGCTAAACTGATTTTCTTGAAAATTTACACAGTTGTACAATAAGCGTTTGCGGGTGTTCTTAGCTAGGTTTTGTGTCCAGGTACCCCCGATAAATATTGAAAATCAATTGAAAAAATCAGGTTATAGAAGGAGTGGTCTGATTTTAATCAAATTTGATACACTCATAGACAAAGACATAAGAAACGATATTCAGAAGTTTCAAGGTTGCAGTTCTTACAATAGTGCGGAAAATCGATTTTATATATATATATATACACACACATAAAAGGCAAGATGTGTGTGTGTTTTTCAGCCCTTTTGTTTTAGATTTTGCTTCGGGTTTGGCTCTAAGTAGGTATAATTGTCGTTCTTAGTCTCAGCCATGATACCATTTACCCAGAGGACTTATTTAGCCTTCAAAATTCAGTTTATGATGAAAAAAACTTATTTGATATCAATAGCAGGAAATCAAAATTTGACTTACATCCATTCATTTTTCTTTCAATCTACGGTTTTGCTTTAACTGGAAACAGCTATTGCTTTTTAGTCTTTCGTGTCAACGTCCAAAGAGTCTGAGCTCTGGGACCATGGATTAGTTTTAAAGCTTTCATTACACCTGAGCAATGCTGGGCTATACTGCTAGTTCTAACATAATGTAAACATACAACAAAACCCCTTTCTCAACTTTTCACTGGCCTGATAAATTACCCCGTGTTGAGTCTCTGGTCTGGTTTGTATCGATGTATGCAAAAAAACGTGAAAATACCCATCACACCTTCACAAAGGAAACAACAGTTACTTGTATTTTATTCATGCATTTATCTGGGACAGATGGAGACCACCACTGTGTGTGACTGGAGTAAATCTTAAAAGTCCTCCTCTAAATCAGTAAAGCCAACTTAGCTATACTATTTACATTGTTCGGGCTATTGTCTTCATCTTTATTGCCATTATTATGACATTTTGGCCGTTATATGCTTTGGCTTTTTCAGGTGCTGACAATTTTGAACCGAACACTTTATTACGATCACTTGGGTATATCATTCTCATTCCATGTGTGATGCCACTTCTGGTAGCCATGTAGTTATCTCCCTTTAACTTAAGTCTCTAAGTTATTTGTTCACCACTGCTGGAGTCTGGTATTTAACTCACAACTCTTTGGGTTAAAGGACCTGAGAATGATATATCCCAGTGCTTGTAATAAATGGTTCAGTTTGAAATTACTAGCATCTGAAGAAGGCCAGAGTGTACAATGGTTGAAATGTCATAATAATGGTAATAAAAATGAGAACAATAGTCCGAATAATGTAAATACTGTAAATACTACCTCATCTCAGAAATATAGACAAATAGAATGATCTATTATTAAACGTCATACAAATGGCAACAAAGATGAGGACAATAGTCCGAATAATGTAAATACTACCTCATCCCAGAAATATAGACAAATAGAATGATCTATTATTAAGCGTCATACAAATGGCAAGAAAGATGAGGACAATAGTCCGAACAATGTAAATACCGTATCTCAGAAATATAGACAAATAGAATGATCTATTATTAAACGTCGTACAAATGGCAAGAAAGATGAGGACAATAGTCCAAACAATGTTCAGTTAGTCAGTTAAGTGCCATACGTGAAACACACTTAGGCTGTCATGTCTCGAAAGAAACATGACTGACTGGGCAGAAGATTATCCCGCAGTAGGTTGCCATTGCTTTCTGCAGTAGACTGGTTGCCGACCAAGGCTATAGAACCCAATCTGTCCTGCTATTTAACCCATAACTGGAAGGAACAGATGAATTAATACCTTTCCCAAGGGTATTTGCACGTAAGTGAATACAATGGATTCAACTGGAATTCGAACTCGGCTCCCTGGTTTCTCATTCCGAGCCGATATCCACTGTACCACAACGCACATCCTAGTTTACTGGCTAGTTTACACTGCGAAAATCAGTCAAAATAGTAAAATCTTCTTCAAGTTCAACTGGCAATATTTCAAACATTTTAAAAGTTATTTTGATAAAATTAGTATGCAAAGAAAATTTTATGTTTTCTTGTTATAAACATAGAATTCTATCTCTTGTGTCATAATTAGTTTTTATGCCAGGTCTCTTTAAATGAGGTCCCATTTCAGTTAAAATGTAATAAGCAGTGGTGATTCTACAAGGGTGCCAGAAGGGGCCAAGGTCGCTGCATAATTTTGGCTAGCCCCTTGCTTTTTAAGGACACATACAGAGACCAGAATAAAAAAAAAAATAAAAAACAAAATAAAACAACCAGATAGATGGAAACAGACATGCTGTTAGGGAGAGAAAGTGAATTAATAGTCATATGTTTATATCTAAAGGAAGATGTTAATTCGAAATATTGTCCCAAATGAAAAACAAACAAAATAAAACAACCGGATAGAAAGAAACATGTTGTCAGGGAGAGAAAGAGACTTTATAGTCATATTTTCATATCTGAAGGAAGATGTGAGCAAGAAATAATGTCCCCAACTTGATATGTAGATCCATAGGCAGTCAGTGATTTATGACCGAGTGAAAGAATTGATCATTAATTACAATGCTTGAGTTTACTCCCCATCGTCAGAAAAATCTCAGCCTCTAGGTGGCCCCCTACTTTCAGAGTTCCACAATCGCAACTAGTAATAAGGTTTACTGGGATGAAGATAACGGAATGTCATCCATGAAATCCTTATCAGAATCTGAGCAAAATACTAAAGTCAATTGTGAAGATGGAATTGTTGAAGATGGCAAACAATATGGCAACAAAGCCAGCCTATGGGAAGCAATTAAACAAGCCCGTCAGAAACCTGCAGAAATTGAAAAAAAAATATCAGTGGATCATAGATTGCTGGCTGTTATTAAAAAGGGTTACTATATTAAAATGCAAAAGTTTTATAGGCTTATTATATGTTAATTTGTTCTACTAGCAGTATAGTCCGGCGTTGCTCAGGTGTAATGAAAGCTTTAAAACTAATCCATGGTCCTGGAGCTCAGACTCGGCGTAAAGAATATTTGAAATAATAAAATAATTGCGACAATTTACCAATCGCACCATATATATATATATATATATATATATATATCAGTATAACCCGTATATAAGAGAACTTTTGTTTGGACCCGACGACTCTCTTATATCCGGGTCATGCTGGACTATACTGCTAGTATATATATATATATATATATATATATATATACACACACCAGCAGTATAGCCCGGTGTTGCTCGGATATAATGAAAGCTTTAAAACTAATCCATGGTCCTGGAACTCAGACTCTTTACACGTTGGCATGAAAGACTGAAAAGCAATAGTTGTTTCCAGTTAAAGCGAAACTGTAGACTGAAAGAAAAATGAATTTTTTTCGTCGTAAACTAAATTTTGAAGGCTAAATAAGTCCTCTGGGTAAATGGTATCATGGCTGATACTAAGAACTACAATTATACCTAATTAGAGCCAAACCTGAAGCAAAATCTAAAACAAAAGGGCTGAAAAAAAAACACACACACACACACACACAAACATCTTGCCTTTTATATATATATATATATATATATATATATATATATATAATCGATTTTCTGCACTATTGTAAGAACTGCAACCTTGAAACTTCTGAATATCGTTTCTTATGTTTTTGTCTATGAGTGTATCAAATTTGATTAAAATTGGACCACTCCTTCTATAACCTGATTTTTTCGATTTTTGATATTTATCGGGGGTAACTCGACACAAAACCTAGCTAAGAACACTCGCGGATGCTTATAGTACAACTGTGTAAATTTTCAAGAAAATCGGTTCAGCCATTTCGGAGTCTAAAGGTAACGGATACACACACACACACAAAGTTCCATTTATAAATAAGTTTAGATTATAGGTGTTGATCAATTGTAGATGATTTTATTACCTTTTTATTTAAGTAAAAAGTGATTTTCTGGTTTTTCATAACTTCAGACTGCAGTTTTTGTCATCATTCTATTAGCTTTGATAAAATGTTGAACCTACCTAAAAATTTAGCTCAAACTTTATTTTAACATCTATGTGATTTGCATAATAACTGATGTTTCACCAACCGGTTGTGTGTTAATGCCAGACACGGACAGACAGAGAAATGAGTTTTGGTATAGATTTTATTGGGAAAGGTTAACTGTTTTTCTCTTTTCTATTTTTTTTTTCTCATTAAGATTACAAAGTAAATGGAACTTTGCTACTTTTAATAGATGCAAAGTTTTTTCATCAGTGAGGATAATTTTTATCGTTCGGTTTGTTGCAGGAAGTATTAAATCTGGACAAACAACGTGAAAAGCAATTACAGTTGGAAAAAGATATTGAAAATATCGAGAAGCTAAAACTAACCAAAGAAAATTTGCTTGAAGCAATGAAGCAACAGTTCGAACAACAAAAGATTGACCTTGAAGACCAGAAACAACAGGTGAATATTTTTTTTTTTGGTTATTCTGGAAGGAAAGCTAATCTTTGACTGTACACTGTTTCAAGTTTTAATTTAACATACTCCATTTTTTAATCTTGTAGTCTTAAAAAAAAATTATCTTAAAATTATTGGAGTAATATTATCATTTAATGTTTTTTTTCTCTTCAAACTGCTGTATTGCTTTTTCCTTAGTTATCTTGAGATTTTACAAGAACTTTTGGTAAATTTTCGTTTTAGGTGCCGACGGCTTTTCCCCCTTCAAATTTATTCAAAATAGCATTATTTCTGTGCAAATGTATATGCTGAACCCAAATCAACAATTAGTTATTGAAGAAACTTACCTTTTTTGCTTTGAAAGTCCATAAAAAAAAACGAACTATATCTCGCACTTTTTCTCTCCCATATCTCTCAAGAAGTGATGTAATTAACTGCAGAATGACATTCTACGTAGGCAGCAATTTTGGTCGAATTTCATCCTTTACTGAAACTTCCGGCGATGTACTTCCTGTTTTGAGAGTAATAAGCGTAGAAATACAATAGTGCATTACTTTAATTACCGGAAGTACATCACCAGAAGTATCAGTAAATGAAGAAAAATCTGCCAAAATTCGATCACATGTGCAGTCCGTCATTCTGCAGTGAATTACATGACTTTGTGAGAGTTACGGGAGAGAAAAAGTGCAAGATATAGTTTGTTTTTTTTTATGGACATTTAGATAAAAACAGGTAGTTTCTTCAATAACTAATTGTTGATTTGAGTTCAGCATATACATTTGCACAGAGATAATGCCATTTTGGATAAATTTGAAGGGGGAAAGCGACGGGACTTAAAATGAAAATTTACCGAACTTTTTATCTTTCTACAATTGAACAAAACATCTGAATAAATACCTCAAAATAATGGAGGCTTTTTTTCTTTTTTTAAACAAAAAGATCAAAGAAATGAGAAAAAAAAATGGCATATGCTCTAATGACCTTTTTTCTTTGGTGTCCCTTCCATGTGAATTTAAGCATGCTACTAGATTGGCATCTAGGTCCCATCCTTTTATTGTTGAAATAGTTAAAAGCAACCACCACTTCTACTCGAACAGTTTCTTTCCTTGCACTTCCCGCCTGAGGAACTGCCTTCCATTTACTTGCTTCCCTGATAGCTACAATTTTCAAAGAAACGTCAATTGCCATCTTCTATCTTCTTGAATCCCATTCATCTTTTATCTTTTCTTCAATACCCCCAGTTTCCAAGGTTTACGGCCTATCACGTTGAATACACCAGTTCTCGCTCGATTACCGAAGTTAAGCAGTGTTGAGCTTGGTCAGTACTTAGATGGGTGATCAGGTGCTGTAAGCGTTTAGTGATAGATGTGCGTTGTGGTGCAGTGGATGTCGGCTCAGAAAGAGAAATCGGTGAGCCGAGTTCGAATTCCTGTTAGATACCCGCATTCACTTAAGCACTGGTACCCTTGGGAAAGGTATTAATCTGTCCCTTCCCTCCAGTTATGGGTTAAATAACAAGGGTAGGACTTGGAGACCCTTCTCTTAAAAACAAATCCCAATGAATCTTGATCAAATGAAAACAATGAAACAAACTAAATAAAACAACTCTAAAACGGTTTTTAGCATTAAATGACCTAATGAAGGTTGATATGCTGGTTAAATGAACCAACCAACCAACCAGTTTCCAGTCTTTTCTCTCACTGTAACCCCCTTTACACTCATGGTGATCTCACTTTGTTTGGGTGGAAATCTGATGGAAAATCTTCTGCTTAGTCATGTTTCAAAAGAGACACGATCGCCTAATCACGTACGGCAATTAACTGACTGATTCAATTTTTAACAAGCCGTGTTTACAACATTAGTGGTGACGTTTAATTATTTTTGCAAACCAAAATATATTTTGACTTTGTTGTATATCTACCTATATACAGAAATGGAATGTTCCTATCCTCTTAAATACATGGACACTATTGGGGAGGAGGAAAGTGATTATACTGACTAGCAGTGTATCGACTTCACGCAGCATGCGAATTTTGTACTTGTTGATATACTATGATTCCCAACTTCCATTTTGGTGATTATTCATGCAGTAAGGATTACAACAGACTTTAAATGACCCACAAAAGGTTGATTAGTCATAAAAACAAATCAACTGTATGTCGAACAGGCATCTGACTAGTATTAGAAAATGGATATAGTGCAGTAATAAAAAGGGAAATGTTTCTTTAATATATATATATATATATATATATATATATATATATATATAAAGGCAATTTGTGAGTCTGTGTGTGACTGTTCCCTATGCATGCCTACATTTCCTACAATTTTTAAGCTATGCCATTTAAACTATCTAGGGACACATACCTACAGGGAAGCCAGGTCGACACATAATTTTTGAGTTTAAGTTCAGCAATTTTCCCTTTCACACTTTTTGGCCAATGGAGCCGATTGTTTACATTTGCTCCGTTAAAGATCTAAGATGGTTGCTAAATTACGTCACAGAAATCAAATCACATGTGTCAAACGCGACTAAAATATATTTTTATTAAAAATAAAAAATGAGCCTTTATATTTTATTTTTATTCCGATGTTTTAAAAATTCATTTGATCAACAAAAAAAATGTGAAAATTTTTCCCCATAATCTTGAAACAAAAGAAATATTTTTTAAAAAAAGTGTTTTTTCAAACAAAAACAAAATATGTAAAAAAAAAAAAAAAAAAATGTGCCAATGGTTAAGTTAATTATTTAAGTCTTTTTTTTTTCTCGGATTTAATATTTCATATTTCAGAAAATAAAAAAATAAAAAAAATAAAGCTTCAACAAAATAAATAATTTCTATTTTTATGTTAAAGTCATGTAGTTAGCATCTGCTCCTACTACTAAAATGTTCTGAGTTACATGGGCAACGCCGGGCTATGATGCTAGTTTAATATAAATAAAAATGGAGAATTTAATTAACTCCCTATTGTATTTTGTTTTTGCAGATGAGACTTGATCTGAAAGGTGACAGGAGCATAATTGAGGGTCTGACTTACGAACTACGTCAAGCTGAACTTAAGCTTAATGAAGTTGGCCTGATAAATGACCAGTGGCTGGAAGAGCAAGGGGCTGAGTTTAAGACCAAGTGGAGCCAAGTGGAAAGCAAAGAAAATGAACTTATCAAAGACTATGAGCAGGTGCAGTCAGAGCTAAAGGAAAAGTACGCCACCTTCAAGGAGGACATGCGAGCAGAAAAAGAGCAAATCGAGGATGCTTGGGTTGAACTGCGGAAGATGCAACGCAATAAAGAGAGGGAATTCAACTGCTGCAAGAACGACAACGAGAAGAAAAATCTGAAGGCGGAGTTGGACAGCATGAAAGATGCCGAGAAGGAGTTACAAGCTCATGAAGACGATCTCGCTGTTGCTGAGCGGGGAAATGAACGCCGGAAGTTAGACGAAGAGGAACAATTGAAGAAGCACTTTCTGGAAGAGCAAGAGAGATTCACACAAGAGAAGAACAAGCTGAAGAACGAGGCCATGAACAAAATGGAGAGGGATGTCCACGAGAAAACCCTGGTGCTCGAGGAGCGTGAGAACTCCATTAAGATGCAAGAGAAAATTCTGGAAGACATGGAGGCAAAAATTAAGACAACCACAGAACAATTACAAGAGGAGACAAATAATCTGGAGGAAAAGCGTAAGCATTTGGTTGATGTCTGGGAAAAAGAGGATGCAAACCTTCGAGCAGCATCCGTTGAACTAAACAAGAAACAATCAGATGCTGAAAAAGCAGCCGGTGTTGAAATAGAAAGAATTGCTGAAGAAAGAAAAAGGTAATACTAAAAGTGTGTTGTAATGTGTGTGTGTATATATATATATATATATATATATATACACACACACACACACACACACACTACCAGCCATAATTATTAGGCCACCTCAGTTTTTTTAAAAGAAATGATATATTTCATACTATTTTTAGTATTTATTGCCAAGTGGACAATTTTAAATGAAAATAGAATGGTTCTTTTGTTATTATTACTTTACAAATTTTACAAAGTAAATAGCGTCATTTTACCCATCGCACCCTGTAGATTTGATATATGTATATGTATATATACACACACACACACACACACATTACCGGCCATAATTATTAGGCCACCTCAGTTTTTTTAAAAGAAATGATATATTTCATACTATTTTTAGTATTTATTGCCAAGTGGATAATTCTAAATGAAAATAGAATGGTTCTTTTGTTAATACTGCACAATAACATGTGCATCAAATGAACTGTTCTGGTGCCCAGTTTTTGTGCTCTCTTCCCCATGCTAGTCCCTTCTTCTTATTGGCTGGCCGAAGCAAAGGCTTCCTGGCTACCTTGTAAAATTTTGCAAAGTACTAATAACAAAAGAACCATTTTTTAATGGATACTTGTATTTGCATAGATATTCTGTTTTTTCTATAATTAAACAGTACATTTAAGATATCCACCAGCCTAGATGTTCAAGAAATCTTGTTTGGAAAATATCTAACGGCAGGATAAAAACCTGCATACTCTTGTATATCAGAGAGATATTGTTTTCCTTGTTTTTTTGTTCATGCTTGTTTCAGGGATTCTCCCAATTGGAGTAGTGTGGTAGAGTGACTGACACCCCTGCAGCATGCAATCTTGATAGAATGGCCTATGGTCTGAAATGGTCTGTTTAAGTAAATAATAGTAGCATTCAAGGCATAATATTCAAGTGTCATTCAAGTAATATTCGGACTGATTACTACGGCAATGATTGCAGTTTAATCCCCTCCTCTCTGTGTTGTAAGTATAGCGGGTTATCATAGTTTATAGTGGGAGTCTTTTCTAGTGAAGGGTAGTTGTATATTGTTGCGGGTTAACGGAATTTGGTCTTGTTGTAGATATCCCACTCACTATAAGTCATAAAATGATTATAAATCAAGAAAAGATTGAGTTGAAAAATAACATTTTATATAGACACATATCAATTAAGGTTTTTACAATTACAGTAATACTTAAAATATAGATCCAACAGACGTTAAAACGTTCATGGCAATAAAATGCTGAAAAGAGAATTAATGCTTAGGAATGTGGGAGCGTTGTAAGTAAGGAATGTCTTTGATGTATTTGCTCCTTATGTCAGTAAGTAATTTTGAGACAGCAAAAGATGAGAGGAGAGGGAAGGGAGGCTAGGATAGTAAGACGTTTGACTTAGGTCAAGGGGATAATGATTACACTCCTCTCGCTCGAGTCAGTCCATGTGTGTCGGCCTGCGTCGGTCTGTCTATCGGTGCTTTCTGTATCGGCTTTTTATTTCGACTTTTTGGATCGCAGCAGATCATTTGGGGATTCACCCTTGTATTTGATTCTGGGTTTCCCATTGGCCGATAAATTCGTGTAGGCTCACGAACTGGAAATTTAATATTTAATTAATTTTTAGTTTTCAACCGGAACATCTGCACGAACCCGGATGCGCACCGACGAGTTTTGGTCATGAGTGTGCAAACATCCGGTTCCTCGCTTTGCTCGGTCGGTATCACCACATAAGTTCTGTCTTGTCTGCCATTGTAACTATTGTACTGTTCTTTGTATATCCGTTTAGCACCGGATATTGTGCTGAATAATACGGCACTGCACTGCACTTTCTCTGTGTATCGTATCTACTTTGGCAATACAACAAGTAGGTAGACTTTCCTATTGCCCAGTCCATAACTTCTCTTGAACAGGAGTAGAGGACCATCCCTTGTTTCCTGTTTAGGAAGGGCTTTCAAGTTCCTTTCCTCTTTTCAGGTCTTAATAGTGGTGCTGTCTTGAGTTTTCTGTGATGTGTGTGGATAGTGGCAACGTTGCTTCATAATGAGGGTACCGGGTTGGTGGTTTTCAGTCATTCTTTTTCTTTCTTCTTTAATTACAAGTACTAAGATTCATTATTTCAACATATACACAAATACACACATTTTATTTTTTGGATCGGATGAAGCCTTAAATGGTGAAATGCATAAGCAAGTGTATTTTCAATCAAAACTGTTTTCATGAAATTTTTCCATTTGTCAAATTTAAAAATGCAACACACACACACATATATATATAAATTTATCTCCCTTGATTCATAGGCACAAACGTATAATTTCTGCCTTAAAAATATTCTATCAATTTAAATTTTAATGAATTTCACTTTTGAGATTTTAAAATCCAATTTGATGGTTTCAGTTGGTTTAAGAAGCTTATAATAATTTACATCCAACTGGTTCCACCAAATGTAGAGCAGAAGCCTCGAACCATGGATATCGGCTTTGCTGCTAATGTTGATGTATGGTTGGGTTTGTCTCACAATCTTATACCCTTAGGGTTATTGTAGTGTATCCACTATTCATTACCAGTCAAGATACAATGCAAAAAACCTTTCCTTTCTCACTGTTGAAACAACTGTTTACACATGACAAGATGCTGTTCAATGTCTCTCAGCTTCAACTTGTACGGCACTCAATGTCCTTGGTTTTGAATCATTCCTGATGCTTCCAGACATTTCGAAACTGTTGTGTGATCAACTTTTAATGATCTTGCAAGTTCACCTTGTGCCTGACATGAGTCTTCATGAAGTAATGCCTCCAATCCCTCGTCTTCAAACTTTTTTGGTGCACCAGAGTATTCTTTATCTTCAACATCAAAATCTTTATTTTTGAAGCATCTAATCCAGTTTCTGCATGTTGTTTCAGACTGAGCATGGTCATCATAAGTCTCAACAAGAATTTCTTTTGAATAAATCAGTGCAATAAAATTCCCCACAAATACACTTTCTTTGGCACAAACTCCGACATGTTTAACACTATGAAAAACAAACTTGTTTACATTTTGGCAAAAATGACCTACACTGAATTTCAAGCTTGCTTAAAGTACTTCCTTATAGATGTGTTACCATCTGAAACTACACTCACACAGGTCTAGTAATGTCATCTGTTGGAAAACAACAAGAAGTTATTAATTTATTTATTTTTATATATATATATATATATATAAGTTTTAGAAACACTCACCTTCTTGCAACCATGGAAGTCATGTTGGTGGTAGAAACTTATTTGGAAGAAGGTCAGTGTTTCTGATATTTTACATATTAAAAATAATTTTTGACAAAAATTAAATTCTTTACATATATATATATATATATATATATATATATATATATATATGAGGAGTAGCAAAAGGTTTAGAATCCAGAGTTCTCTTGCATTTACTTTTTAAAAAAGTGTTCAATGCAACATAGATTGTGGAGTGTAACACTATTATGATTAAATTTATTTTTTATTTAAAATTAATTTAATTCACATTGCGACACAGAAATTTCTATGTTTCAAGATTTAAAATGTCAACAGACACTGTTCAAATCATTTTCACTAAAGTAAATTGAACATTGTCTGATGATGTGATAAAAGCTTTAAATCTCAAAACACAGAAATTTCCAAGACACAATGTAAATTAAATTAATCTTAAATAAAAACAAATTATATATATATATATATATATATATATATAATTAAATTTGTTTTTTATTTAAGAATTATTTAAATAGACCTTCCTCTACCATGCACCAATATCTTAGCGGTAGGAAAAAGTAAAATGTCAAATTGGTTGGGTTTCAGTCCTGACTGGAAACAATCAGATGTCTAACCATATTGATGAGCTATGATACAGTGAAACAGGACTGTCTGTGGATGACTATATATATGCACACACACACACACACACACTATTGCACCAATCAGCCGAAACAATGGTAACTGATAACCTTAGATAAGCTTATACAAAAGGTATTGGCTTATACAAAAGATAATATGCAACCTCCTAATGGATTCTTTCTTTCAGTGTTTGCACTGCTCTGAGACTTACTATAAGTATAAAAACAAACTATAGTGATGTCACCAGGAAAGCCTTACATCGAGCCAAATATTTTTGTACACAATAAGCGTGTAGATATGGCCGACGACTTTGTTTATCTTGGTACCACTCTAACAAGAACATGCACACTGAACAGTGAAGGTAAAAGAGTTAAAATGACTAATAATGTATTTGATAAGTTGGAAAAGTGACTGGAGACAGCATGGAATTTAAAAAATGACTAAGACCAAAGTTTTAATGTCATTACTGCATGTATATAAAACATGGTTTGTCTATCTCAATCACTTGAAGCTGCTCAAGCACTTTCATCGGCAATGTTTGTGTTGAATGCTTGAAATCAACTCAAGAATGCATGTCACACCAGTGGTAGTCCTATTTTGCTTGGGGTTGAAATGATTATTTTTAAAAAAAGTGGAATCTACAAGATGTGCTTTTATTTTCTGTTCTCATCATAAAATAAGGCATCAATGAATGTTTGTTTAACAATGACCTTTTTTAAAAATTGCTCATAGATTATTTTCATTATTGTTTTGATTTTTTTAAATTTATTTATTCACCTTTTGTTATTTTTAGACTTTTAACACTCCTTGAAAATTCAAGTACCACTGGTCATTATGAAAGTATTTGTAAGTATCTGTAAAATTTTTAACTTGATAATTTGCTTTCTCTCTTAATTATTTTTAAAATCAAAATTAATGTGTTACGGTGATCAATTAATACATTTAGGGTGTTGTTTTGTAAAAGATTCCTCATGTGTTCATATAATCTGTTATTTAAATTCCTTGAGAGACTTGAAGCAACAGAAATGTTCTTCTGCAAAGAATGCTGAGGATACCCTGGACTGAACAAACGAGAGATGAGAAAGTTTTGGAGAAAATGGGAAAAAACAGGCTTTCCTTTTTGTTTCCATTTTCTCCAAAAACTGTTGTCATTTTTCAGACATATAATGAGGAAAGAAGGCTTAGAAAATCTGATACTCACAGGAAATATTGAAACCAAGAGGGACAGAAGAAAACAATGCATAACATGCTTAGGGAACTTGAGTAAATGGGTGGTGGAACAAGGTTTTGGAGAAATAACAAAAAGACAAAATTAATTAAGAGCTACAAAAGACAGGAAATTGTGGAGAGCCATGATCATCTACGTTCTGAAGGGACACAGTGGAACTCTATTTTCAGACGACTGGTATTAATATTAAGTTATTTTTAAGATGAGAAAAGATTTCTCTAAATTTGGAGAATACAATTTCTTTTTTTTTATCATATCACCCCAAACAAGGCATAGGAGGAAAGTTATGAAAAAGAGTAACAGGTTATAGGGAGTGTCAGGAAGTAGGTAAGAGAAGGATGAGAATACTGATGAGAGTGGGGTGGATGGAGAAGGGAGCATGAGAGAGGATGCAGTTTAGTGAGATAGATGACTATTGACTTTACATTTAAATTCTTGGAGATTGTAGGTGTCAGGGAAGCAAGTAAATGGAAGGGAATTCCGCAGGCAGGAAGTGCGAGAAAAGAAGCTGCTGGAGTAGAATTTGCATTTATATTTTATTGGTTTCACAGTAAAAGGGTGGGACCTAGTTGCTAATCTTGTGGCTCAAGTAAATTCATACATAGAGGGCAACAGTGAGCTAAGTTCATCGGAGCAGAAGCCATGAAAGTATTTGTAGTTGTAGAAGAGACACAGGGAAGCCACATTGCACTGGTGAGAAAGTGACTATATTTCAGCTGCCAAGTCTGGATCGATCACATTACACATTTTCCGTTGGATTTTTGTCAAAGACCCCTAGGTGGATAGTAGGAGCACTCGACCAGATATGGCAGCAGTATTCAATGCACAGGCGGATGGTAGATTTATGTATGTGCAGGATTGTTTCAGACAAGAAAAACTTTCTTTAGCCTACACAGAGAACTGACCTTCTTAGTAGCGGATTTAGCTATGGATTCTATATTGTCATTCCACTTGAGGTCTGTTGTGATAGTTAACCCAAGGAGGCACAGTGTTTTGCTTTTAGAGAGACTGGCTTGTTCCATACTAATGGGGGATAGGAGCAATTGTCTGTGATGGTTAATAGATAGCAGCTTCACTTTGGAAGCATTAAAGTCCACAAGCTATTTTCTACCCCGGTTTGTCACGGATTGAAGGGCTTTTCAAGCTTGGTAGCGAGGTTTGCTTTGTCAGCAAAAGTCGGAAAAAGTAGCCAAAGTGTTAACAGGTGGAAAAGTCCATATGTGAAATTTACTGGGTACAAAATTATTTTTAAGCAAATTTCTCAAGGGAATTCGAGACAAAATATCTGTCTATGGGTTTTGATGATGGGTGACCCTAGGTTGAAATGAGACCTTAACAATTTCCTGTGTACTGGGTTACCAGGACAATTGATAAAAGCAGACAGACAAATAGAGGGAATGTGTTTACTATTGGAAGTTGAAATGGTTAAATGTAATTGTTTTCATTTTGAGCTGGTAAAAGTTATACAGGGAGGGAAATGAAAACCTTACATCCCTCTTTCCTACACCAGTTGGGGGTGCCCGTTTAACAAAACGAGAATGCAAAACAAAATAATTCAGTCAGTTCCCGTATCTTAGAAAAAGAGGTTGGAAAGAGATTTAAAATATGGCCGGCCGGAAAACTCACCTGCTGCTAAAAATAGAAGACAGGAGTGAGAAATATTGCAAATTCAACCACCTGATCGCCCCATAGAAATAATACAATACGAATGTTCTACTGAAATACCAGCCAACTAATATTTCTTTTCCATCACCTATTTTGACTTGCTTAAAACCTTGTAATTATTCGATATATACAAATACTATCAGTATAGCCCGGCGTTGCTCGGGTGTAATGAAAGCTTTAAAACTAATCCATGGTCCTGGAGCTCGGACGTTGACACGAAAGACTAAAAAGCAATAGTTGTTTCCAGTTAGAGCGAAACCGTAGACTGAAAGAAAAATGAATGGATGTCAGTCAAATTTTGATTTCCTGGTATCAATATCAAATTAGTTTTTTTCATCGTAAATTGAATTTTGAAGGCTAAATAAGTCCTCTGAGTAAATGGTATCATGGCTGAGACTAAGAACTACAATTATACCTACTTAGAGCCAAACCTGAAGCAAAAATTAAAACAAAAGGGCTGAAAAAAATACAGACATACAAGCAGATAAACAGACACACACAGAAACATTTTGCCTTTTATATATGTATATTATCGATTTTCTGCACTATTGTAAGAACTGCAACCTTGAAACTTCTGAATATCATTTCTTATGTCTTTGTCTGTGAGTGTATCAAATTTGATTAAAATCGGACCACTTCTTCTATAACCCAATTTTTTCGATTATCGATTTTCAATATTTTTCGGGGGTACCTCAACACAAAACCTAGCTAAGAACACTCACAGACACTTATAGTACAACTGTATAAATTTTCAAGAAAATCAGCTCAATTGTTTCGGAGTCTATAGGTAACGGACACACACACACACAAAGTTCCATTTATAAATAAGTTTAGATTAGATATATAAATATATGCAAATCTACACCTTGTCGTTATGGTTTTGAATCTGGTCTTTATCATATACCAATCCCTCATGTGTCTAGATCAGCCTTGTCAAGTTGTAATAAGCGGTCCTGTTTTGGTTAATCCGAGATCAATAACACAATGTGGTCGGAATCGACTGAAGATCAGGGAGGTTGACTGGATGCAGCCAAGGGTCGTGTTATAACAGTACATAATGAAGAGGTTTCTCCTATGTATTCCTTGTGGTAACTATTACAGATGATAGAATAAATTTCTCCTTCAAGATTTTCCTTATTATTTTGTTTTTTATTAGGTCTTCTATTATATTTACATGAAAAGGAGAAATAAAATGAAAATAATTCTAAGCTCCTCCAAGACTATTTTTTCATATTCACTATGAAACAAAAGGCCCATAAAATATTTAAAAAGAGAAAATAGACCATTCTAATTAATACTTCAAATCAAAATATATTACTTTACTCACCTATCGCAACTACAATAGAAAAAAAATGATCTAAGCATAGAATTTGTTACAACAAATTTTCGTCTTGGGTATGACTGTAAACTGCATCCAGCAGCAAGGCCTCTGATTGGGAGGTTGTGAGGGGCATGGAACCACCTCTTAATTGCTGTTGTTCCCAGGTTCACCCTGACTCAGAGTGGTAGCACCTGTTAGGGTCCCAGCTATGGGCAAATAGTTTATCCCCAAACTGGGGTCAAAAGATATTTTTCTTCTTTCACATCTCATGGTCCTGGGTATGAAAATAAACTACATCCAGCAGCAAGGCCTCTGATTGGGAGGTTATGAGGAGCATGGAACCACCTCTTAATTGCTGTTGTTCCCAGGTTCACCCTGACCCGGAGTGGTAGCACCTGTTAGGATCCCAGCTATGGGTAAATAGTTGTCCCCCAAATCGGGGTCAAAATGCTATGAAAGTATTTACCAACAAAACTTTTTTTGAATGAAAAATATTACCAACAAAGCTTTTTTTTTAAATGAAAAATATTACCAACAAACCTTTTTTTTTTAAATGAAAATTATTACCAACAAAACTTTTTTTTTTTAATGAAAAATGTTACCAACTAAATTTTTTGAATGAAAAAAATTGATTTAAAACAAAAATGCATCTCCGGCCTTAAATGATCATTGAGATGTTGATAGGCCATTAAGCAGGAACAAACAAACAAACATACAAGTATTTTTAAAACAATAAAAGATTTAATAATAGGGCCATAAGCCAACAATTTTTAATAAATACACATATTGTCTTATGTCAATGGTACAGCCTGGAGTTTCATGCGTTATGTATTCATCAAGTGCATATTACAAACTGACCATTTAAGAAATTGGGATTTAAGTTCACTCGATATTCATGGGAGTTAAATCTTATAATGTTAGGGTGCTATTTTGTAATTTATCAAGCATAAAAATTTAAATAGACAAAAATTACATGGTGGTTTGTCCCTTACTTCACATTTTTTTTTTTTTTTTTTTTTTTTTTTCAGCAAATATTACTATTAATAATTAGGAATTATGCTCTTTAGGAATTTGTCTCTTAAACTCGAATCTATTAAATGGTCAGTTCATGATATGCACCTGATGATTGTGTTATGTATGAAACTCTGAGTCGTACCCTCAACATAGGATAATATGTATATTTATTAATATATACGTAATAGCCCTGTTTATACTACATTGAGCACTATTTTATTAACACCTGAATAATATTTTATGTATGTGTGTATCACATATGTATATTTATTAATTCTCTCTCTCTTATGCACACACCCCATATAATTTTTGTCTATTTAAATTTTTATGCATGATAAATTACAAAATAGCACCCTAACATTATAAGATTTAACTCCCATGAATATCGAGTGAACTTAAATTCAAATTTCTTAAACAGTCAGTTTGTAATATACATGTTATATATATATATATATATATATATATATATATATATATATATTAAAATAGGATTAATTCAAGGATGTTGAATGACCATTTCAATATGAAAATCCCCACAGGGGATAACACATCACCTCAGCAACAAAAAAATCCTTTCAGAAACTGGAGAAAAATCAGTCTAATTTTCCTTTTTAAATAGATTTGCAAAGAAATTTAAAAAAGGAAGATAAAATCAAATCAAATAAACAAGAAAAGAAAAATTGGCATCGTCTGGGTTCGCAAAAAAGGAAAGAGAATTGTAACATAAAAGGAACAGACGGCGTGTTGAATTGATATAAGGTTAAGCAAAACGGAAAAAAGGTGGGAGATAAGAGAGAGAATTTTTCTTTTCTTGTTTATTTGATTTTATCTTTTTCTTTTTCTTCCTTTTTCTTCAGATGGGAGAAAATGATATAAAATTTCTTTTAGAAGAATGTTAAGAAAATGAATCAGAAAGAGGGAAAAATTGTGCAACGGATTTTCCCGTGTAAATTAAAGAAAGGGTTACATTTCAAATTCCTTGAAGGTTTTTCAGATCGACAGATACCAGAAGAATGCTGGAAGGCACAGTGGCCAAAGTATTGTGGTAATAACAATAAAGATGAGGACTTTAGTCTGGATGTAAATAATAATTCCTCATCTAAGAAATAATGACAGAAATAAAAATCTGGTGCAATTCAAATGTAATTCTAATTTTTGGTTTCCTAATTTCTTGAATGACTCCTGAAACGATTCCTTATAATTACTTATCAATTTGGTTTTCAACAGCTGCTCCTCCCCTCTCGGTAGAACTGAATGGGCAAATTCATGAAGTTCCTCGAAGACCTTCATCAAGATCAAGTGACACAGACTCTCTTGTTGAAGAAAAAATCCAGGTAAGAAAATATTTATGGAACTCACAGGTAACATTTATTAAACAAATTAAAGTATCGATGATGGTAATAACATGTTAGCTGTTTCCTTATAAGGAAACCTTCAGTATTTATTAACCAAGCAGCCGGTATTACTCTCATTGCAATTCATAAAATATTTCTCTTAAAACAATTTTCAAGGAAAAAAAAAGAAGATTTTTCAAGTGCAGTACTGTTATTCTTTCCAGTATTGATGGGAGTTTACTTCCTAACTTTTTGTTTGAAGTAGTGTGAAATGTCATGATATTTTAGTTTTGGAAAGATAGTTTTTCCAATGTAGATAGTATCAGTTTTTGTTATTTTTGTTTATCCATTTGGAGCCTTCATTACATATGAGTCAGGAAAACTAAAAGTAGATTATGACACAGTTTGTCATTATTGGTTGTCATACTTCATCATAAATCAAATCGATATTTTATTAAGTCTGTATTAGAAGGGATTGTTGAAATGTTCTCAGCCAAACATAAAAAAAAAACTCTTCTAAAAAAAAAAATAAAAAAAAAACTGATTCTTCACTTGAGGCTAATGCTTAGGTCTTTTTTTTCAGGTGGTAGGGTATCTATTTAAGGGTATCATTATCTCTATAGCTAAGATGGGCCAGTTTCTTACTTCTTCCATTTAATTCCCCATTGTGTGTGGGTATATATATATATATATATATATATATATATATATATATTTATTATAAATTATGTTTTAGAACATTTACATAATTTTTTCTATATATGTCCTCTACAATCATATGGTTGTGTCGACATTGTGTGTCCAATATCTCATCAGGAGGAATGGGCAAGAACTGAAATCATCCACTGTCTATATTTGGTTCATTGTTGTTGTGGGGTTGGTTGGGGTTATTGATAATGAAGGGAATATGTCTTTCGTGTTGACCGTTAGACTTTTGAAGAACTTGGTGTGTAAATGCTAAATGGTTGATTAATGGCATTTTCTGTTAGAATGTACGTTTTTATTGGTCGGGTATATCTTTTGGTTAGAATTTCGAAGAACATGGTGTGTGGAGGTTGATTACTTGGTCAGTTTTGCGTGTGTGTGTGGTTTTTTTTTTGTGATTATGGAACCCATCTTGTTTGTTGACTTTAAGAATTTTTAGGACAGTGGCGTGGTTAGCTAGTGTTTGATTAATGAGTGTCTGTTGTTACTAGATAGATTTTATGTATTCTCTTTTATCTAGAGGCCAGGCTGTCTTCCTTGGGGTTCCTTAGATTGACGGGATAGGGGTGGGGTGTTTTTTCCTTTTAATTTTGATTTTTCCAGTATGGAATTCGGAATGTTAAACTTTGCTTTAGAATTTAGTAGTTTGACCTTTTCTATAGAATTGTTTATTTTTATTTTTATATTTTTATTTTAGCGGGATAGGGTTGTTCATTCAAGTGTGGAGTATTATTGTATTTAGGTGAAGTTATTTCTAAAAAATCTAAACTTGTATTTTTTAGAAGGTAAATGCAAATTTGTATTTTATCAGTTTTTTATAATTTATCTAAATTTGTATATTTAATCTTAATTTTGAATTTAGAGGATCGTTTTTTTCTTTTAATTTTTAATTTTCCATAGATTATAGTTTGGAAGCCTGTTTATTTCATTTAATTTTTCATTTTATTTATTTAGATATTTTTGTAGGTATTGGACCTTACTTTAAGGATTTATTAGATCAATTTTTTTTCTATAGCATTTTTAATCTTTTATAATAAAAATATCTAATCACATTCCTAGTATTTTTTTAGCATGATTGTAGGGTTAGATCTTTAATGTGCTAACGGTTTATTTTTGTGTAACATAAGTTTAACATTCCGAATTAGATTAGAAACCTACCCATAAAAACCTTACTTAAATACAAAAATATTCCGTACTGGAAAAATCAAAAATTAAAAGGAAAAAACACCCCACCTCTATCACGTCAATCTAAGGAACCCCAAGGAAGACAGCCTGGCCTCTAGATAAAAGAGAATACATAAAATCTATCTAGTAACAACAGACACTCATTAATCAAACACTAGCTAACCACGCCACTGTCCTAAAAATTCTTAAGGTCAACAAACAAGATGGGTTCCCTAATCACAACAAAAAACCCCACACACACGCAAAACTGACCAAGTAATCAACCCCCACACACCAGGTTCTTCGAAATTCTAACCAAAAGATATCTTCTTCTATGTGCCCTATCCCTTCAGGATGTAGGCAATCATGGTTCTCCATGTCTCCCTATCCCTTGTGGCTCTTAGTATGTTTGCTCCTGTTAACCCCCGTTCCGTCATCCACCTGATCAGACCCTGCAAATATGTTATCCGCTGCCTTCCTCTGTCTCTCTTTCCTTCTATCTGACCAGTCAGTATCAGGTTCTCCAGGCTCTCCTTCCTCATTGTGTGTCCCAGGAACTTCAGTTGTCTCTTCCTGATGCTCAGTATCAATTTCCTTTTTGTTGCCATTCTTTCCAATACCTTGTCGTTGCTTGTATGCTCAGTCCACGATATCTGTAGCATCCTTCTGTAGAACCACATTTTGGCCGCTTCCAGTTTTGTCCTCATTCTCGATGATATTGTCCAGCATTCACTGCCGTATTGAAGAACTGACATCACGTAGCAGTCTAACACTCTTTTCTTCATTTCTATTGAGATTTTCCTGTGTGTTAGTATTTTGCTCATCTTCTGGAACGCGTCCTTTGCCATGCCAATTCGCCTTCAGATCTCCGTGTCGCACTTTTCATCTTCTGTTAGAACACTTCCTAGGTACTTAAATTCTTGTACTTGCTTAATTCTGATATCTCCCACCTGTATTTGGCATTTTGGGTTGTATCTTTTGCTGATGACCATGCATTCAGTTTTCTTAAAGTTTATTTGTAGTCCCTTTTTGTCACTCTCCACTGCTACTTTCTGTATGAGGTCTTGTAGTTTCCTTTCCGTGTCCGCAATCAGCACTGTATCATCCGCATACCTTATGTTGTTCAGGTTGTGGCCTCCAATAACAAATCCTGGCGTGTCATCTAGGGTCCTCAAAATATTCTCGCTGTATAGATTGAACAGATCCGGTGAAAAGACACATCCTTGTCTTACGCTTTTTTTCTATCTTTGTGTATCTACTGAGATTGTCACCTGTCCGTATACAGGCCGTTTGCTGCCAGTAGAGATTCTTGATTATTCTTATGTCTTTCCCGAAAATGTCGAGGCTGCCGAGCATCTCCATCAATTCTTTGTGTCATATTTTGTCGGATGCTTTCATGTAGTCAATGAAGCATAGTTATAAGTTTTTCTTCATTTGTAATGCACTTTCAGAGAGCATCCTAATCATGAATATGGCGTTCCTTGTTCCAGTGTCTTTGACAAACCTTGCACTGTTCCTGCTCTATCTCTGGCCTTATTCTGCTTCTCGCTCTATTCATCAGGATTCTGACAATCAAATGTGACTCATTAAGCTGATAGTTCTGTGTCGTTCGCACTCGTTTGCACCAGGTTTCTTCGGCAGTGCTATAAATATTGGCATAGGTCGTCTGGTATTATTCCGCTGACCCGACCAATAAAAATGTACATTCTAACAGAAAATGCCATTAATCAACCATTTAGCATTTACACACCAAGTTCTTCAAAAGTCTAACGGTCAACACGAAAGACATATTCCCTTCATTATCAATAACCCCCAACCAACCCCACAACAACAATAAACCAAATATAGACAGTGGATGATTTCAGTTCTTGCCCATTCCTCCTGACGAGACGTTGGACATACGTCGAAACAATCATATGATTGTAGAGGACATATATAGAAAAAATTATGTACATGTTCCAAAACATAATTTATAATAAATATTCACATCTCTATACATTATATATCGAGCACTATTTTAAATTAATGTTTTGGATGGTGAAAAAAATTCTTTCTTCGTTCTGTAATCACTCGGATATAAGAGAACTTTATCCGGCCTGACAACTCTCTTATATCAGGGTTACACTCTGTGTGTGTGTGTGTGTGTGTGTGTGTGTATATATATATATATATATATATATATATATATATAGAGAGAGAGAGAGAGAGAGCGCCCTCTATCGGAATAGTATCATTTGGTCTAAAAATTTTGTTTTTCTTCTTCTCAGGAATTCCAGAACTGAAAGGGACTAGTTTCTCTCTCTCTCTCTCTCTCTATATATATATATATATGATAATATACACGCTAAAATGTTTGCCTACTTCTACCGAGCGCCCGTAGCTCAGAGGTAGAATCGCCGACTGACGCCAATTCAGTCAGGTTTCAATCCTGGGTAAAAAGCAATCGTCTGTCTAACTGTACTGATGAGCTATGATACAGCGAAACAAATCTGTCTGTGGATGACTATATATATATATATATATATATATATATATATATATAATTATTTAATTACTTAGTTTTGGGTCATAAAAAAATTAGACCAGTAAACAGTTGTATTAAAAAATGTTCAATACAATTACAGTATAGCCCAGATATAAGAGACCCGGATATAAGATAAATTTTCTCTGATCCCAAATTAGAGCCTGTGGTAAAATAGAAAAAACCCAGATATAAGAGAATTCTTATCCGGCCCCGACAACTCTCTTACATCAAGGTTACACTGTATTTTGTAGAATTTTTTAATATTTTTTATTTGTAAACAAGTTTTTACGTGAACTAGGTTTCTACCATGTGGTGTCTTCAGGTAATTTGCAATTACTGATTTTTACCATTTTTTTTTGTTTTAAAGAACACTCACGTAACAGGGATTTTTTAGAAAATTACATGAAAAAAAATCTCCATTACGTGAACGTTCTTAAAAAAAACAGTAAAAGTCAGTTATTGCAAATTACCGGAACACACCACATGGTAGAAACCTAGGTCGCATAATATCTTGTTTACAAATGAAAAAAATATATATATTACTTTCAACAGAATTTTAAATGGAAATATATTTCATTTTATCACTCATATGCATATTAACTTTACCGACTCATAAAGACACACATTCGTACATGATTCCCTCATACACATATTTTATTTTAAAGAAGAAAATCGTCCCTCACTTGATATTTGTATACATTATTTTGCAACATATCAACATACTGTCTCTATGGGTTTTTTTTTTAACTTTTTTTTAAATTTTTAAATCATTCGTCTTTAACAAGCTTCTTCAGAGTTTTTTAAAGTGAAACATGTTAGATTAAAGACACTTTTTGCCTACCTGTTTATTATTTTATTTTATATATATATATATATATATATATATATACATACACATATATATATATATATATATATATATAGAGAGAGAGAGATAGGCTAGCTACTTGTTATTAGAGATCAACTTGTCATATCGATAACATCAAGATGTGACCTTCTTCACAAATGAATCCTGGTGAGATTTGAACCAGGGTCTTATGATCAGTAAACAAATGCTATCACTATTCAGCCACAACAATAGCATTGTAAGAACTTGTTTTCATGTCTGTATTTGGAAAAGAACTTTGATCGTTTTTGTTTTGGATTTTATCTTTGTTCTGGCAAACTGATTCTCCTTCCTCTTTTAAGTTAAATTGCTATTGAGCTTCTGTAAGCCGGTTGCTATTTTTCTTCTTTTCTATTTTAGTTTTGGTGAATTTTGATTCATCTTTTTGAGTTTCCATAAATGCTTTGACATAGATGTGCTGTTTGTATTTTTTTTTTTCCTTGATAAATGACGATGTATTGTGTGAATAGTGTCTCTGTAGGGACTTACTGTTATGCTGATATTCTTTGTCTGAACTTCCTTTGGATCTTACTGCAGCTTTGTATGTTATTTTGTAGGCAATTACTTTTTAATGGACATTTGAAATTTCTTCTATATTTACAGGTGGGTTGAATGGGTATTTGTGGTGTACTAGTGGCTTTTCTGTTGTGTTTTTTTTAATGATTTGTAGTATTTTTTGTGCAGATGTAGCTAAGTTTTATTGTATTTTTATTTAATATTTTATGCAGTTTTCTTGATTTTGAGAATTGTTTGTCTAATTGTTTGAATGTTTTAGTGATATTTGGTTTTAGATTTTTATTATTTGGTTGGTGAAACCCTGTGATGAATTTTTTTTTTTTGTTAGGTTTGAATATAAATTTTGCCAATATATATTCAAGGTAATGATTGAATGTAATTTGTTTTTAAGGCTCTGCAAGATCTTCAGCAACAATACCAATCAGCCCAAGTGCAACTGGAAGAAAAAATGCGATCTTTTGAAGAAGAACGAGATGCAGAATTGGAAAAAATTGAGTATGAAAGATACAAACTCCAAGAATTAGAAAACCAGGAAAGGTAAGTTTATTTGGATTTTGCCAAAATGTCATTAGAGGGTGCTGTTAAACAGTTATAAAAAGGGGACACTTGTTTTTTTCTTTTTCTTTTAGCATGCAGTTGAAGTAACACCCACTTGGACCTTGTCCCAGGTATAAAGAGTGTCATTCCTCTTAGTGGCTAAACTTTCACACACACACAATTCATGATTGTTAAATTTTAATTATTTTTTTTTTTATTTTAATCATTTCACCCCAAGCAAGGCAGTACTGCCACTGGTGTGCAGAGGGCTACACAAGAGAAGAGTGAAAGTTTAAGCAGTAGGAGATCGAAGAGAAAGACCGGTTACGGAGGGGTGTCAGAGAAAGGGCAAGAGAAGGATGGGAATACCAGTTTGAAGACAGTTACAAGAGTAGAGTGAAAAAGTAAAAGAACAAGATACATGTGGCGATGGGGAAAGGATGAGGTAAGAACTGAAGTGGATAAGAGATGGGAATTGACATTGCATTTAAATTCTTAGATATTGTAGCCGTCAGGAAAAAAAGTATACGGAAGGGAGTTCCACAGGCAGGAAGCGCGAGAAAAGAAGCTGATGTAGTAGATGTAGCAGCTGCATTTAGTTGATTTAACTGTAAAAGGGTGGGGCCTTGTTGCCAGCCTGGTTGCTCGAGTAAATTCTTGTAGAGAATGCCCCATCAGTGAGCTAAGCTCGTCGGAGCAGAAACCATGAAAGTATTTGTAGAAGAGACAGAGGGAAGCCACATCTCGCCAGTGAGAAAGTGGCTGGAGTTGAGCTGCCAGGTTGAGACGGATCACGTTACAGATTCTCCTTTGGAGCCTGTCGAGAACCCTGAGATGAATAGCAGAGGTGCATGACCAGATACGTCAACAGTTATTCCATGCACAGTCAGATGGTTGATGGTTTTTCTTGCTGCTGGACACATCAGGGTGAAACTCCAGTTTCCTTACAATCACCAAAGTTAAGCAATGTCATGCTTGGTCTGTACCTAAATGGGTGACTGCTTTGGAATACCAGGGCTTGTAAGCTTGTATATGCAGCTAGTGTAATGCATAATGACTCAGAATTGTTAATTAGAGAAGCAAGTTCCAATTTCAGTTGGGTTCATTGTATTCACTTATAAACACTTGGGGAAACGTATGAATTCAACTTTTCTTCCCACAGCCATGGATTAATTAATAAGACTTGTATAACAACCATTCAGTCAGTCAATTAAGTGCCATACGTGATACATGCTTGGGCAATCATGTCTCAAGAGAGATATGACTGACTGGGCGGAAGATTTTCCCACAGTAGGTTGCCATTACTTTGTAAACCAAGGCTGTAGAACCCAATCTGTCCTGTTATTTAACCCATAGCTGGTGGGAAACAAGATGGATTATTACCTTTCTCAAAAATATTTGTGTGTAAGTGAATTTAATGAATTCAGCTGGAATTTCAACATGGCTCTCCAATTTCTCATTTCAAACCGATGTCCACTGCTCTACATCCCATTTAACAATTATTATCTCAAAAACAATTCTTATAATCTAAAAAAATAAATCTTCAGGCTTTAAATAACATGCAATGGATTTATAAGCCATATAAATCAAATCTGTTATATTAAAATATATGAAAGTCTTGAAATTTTTGTTTGTTTCCTTTTACTACTGTAAGTAATGGCAGCCCGTCATGTGCGTGTGTCAATTTTGGTTGCTCCAGCTTTTAGTTAAACTTGAAGCAACACCACAACATATGGTGCCACTGGCTTTTCAAAAACTTTTCACACAAGAGAAATATGAAGAAGAGTCTAAAGCTACACATGGTGATCATGGAAATAAAAATCCATGGTTTTTAAATTGCAAAGTGGATTTTCTTGAGATGATAAATGGAGGGGAATTTTTTATTGCGTACAGATTTGGATACTGGGTATCAGAGTTCAATAGACAAAGGATGATGTTGGTCACTGAGTTGATTCAGAGTGGCTGTGGATTAAAAGATGAAAGCCATGCGTAGGGTCACACTACCTGGACATGTTAGAGATTGATCAGTCTTAGTTGATTTACCTGAAAGTATTTGATTTCTGAAAGATCTGGAACACCCAATAGCTCTCAGAAAAATCACCGATGTGTCCAGGTGTAGCACAAGTAATGTATTCGTAGGGGGAACAGGGGGATAATTGTCAAAATTTTAATCAAATTTTCTTTAGCTAAGAGGAATCTGTTAAATGTAAATCTTCTAAATGCTTGAATTTCCTTAAACACTTCACTTTAATTGGAGTAGATAGACTAAAGTATCACCCGGTTCACACTCCACCCACGTCTATTGAACAGGTGAAGAGGCTCATCCCTTGTTCCCCATTTAGGATGTGGTTTCCGGCTTTCCCTTTTCCAGTCTTTTCACTCTTACGTAGCCCCCTGCACATCAGTGGCGTTACCGCCTTGCTCAGGGAGATATGATTAAAAAAAAAAAGAAAAACTTTTTCTATGAGAATTTAAAAAAAAAACATTATAGAAAGTGGATATTCTCCTTCCCCTTACAGTAGTTACCGCCACTCAGTTGCCGAAAAAACAGCATAGCATGATGTTAAAAGTGCTCAAACTTAATAAAAATAAAGTTTTATCATCAAAATGTTTACGCTATTATTAATAGGAAAGATCAAATTTTGGTGTCATTATTTTTTTTTTTTAATTTTTTAATTCTTTCTAACACATTCAAAATTTCGGTTAAAATTTATTTTTTAGTTTTCCGTCAACAATTCATGCTGTGTTTATGTAATGTGACTATTAAGCAAAACCTAATATCAACTAATTGTCTGATTTTAATGAAACTCCAGTACTTATTCACAAATGAATAAAATTATTTATGCAAATATTATTTTTAGAAAATTTTGGTAAAAATATATATTTTTTTTACATCTGTTACCCCCCCACTTCAATTAATTGCATAAAACATCTAGAAATGCATTATCTATACCAATTTTTTATTTATTAGTTAAATGCAGGACTCATTGGGGATTGTAAATCATCTCACTTTTTTTTTTTTACTTGACCATTTTTCTGAAAATCTACTCCAAATAGTAAAATCAAAAATGCATCAAAACTACACTATTTTTAATGCAGATAAAGTTTTAATTGATTTTATAAATAACGTAATTTTAGGATATATTCTGAGAAAGAAAAAATTTTGATTAATAAGGAATTTTTATAAGAATTGTTTTCATTTTTTTCTTTGCTAATTTAAGTTTCAAACATCTTTTTAAATTTCTTCCAGTTACAGTGTTTTCAGTTATTAATTCGTTAAAAATAGATTTTATTTACAAATTGAAAATTCATAAGCTTAATACAAATCATTTAGAATTAAGACTTTAAAAATAATTTCTAATTTTTTTATTATGATTTTAGCTGCACGTTTTCTTTTACTATGGAAACTTATAAGAGACTTATCATTAAAAGGTCACATGTTTTAAGGGTTGTTCCCCTTACGAAACGTTAAACTGGGTTATGTCAACTTTTGGTCACTATACTTCCAGATTGATTGATAGGTGCTGTCATTGCGTACTTGATAGGTCAACGAGTCAGACCTTTGTGATTAAAAAACACTTTTACTCTAAATTTCATGCCATAAACAAGTAATATTTGTTTCAAATCAGATTAATTTAACTTTAAATTTGATAATTTTTGCAAAAGTAACAAGCGATAGATGTATATTTTATTTTTGCAAGATTTTTAAAACTGAGAATTAACTTTTGTTTACAGATGTATCAGTCACTCAAAAAAATGGCTGAAAAATTGAAAATTTTAAAAGAATCTTAAAATCTTAGATTACAATGAATATAATTTCAGTTTGAAATGTACCCAAGTATTTTGCTTAGTGGAAATAGTAAATTAGCTTTCAATTAAGCTAAAATTAAAATCTCAAGAAAAATTTGTTATTTTTAAAAATTCAATTTAATCCTTAGGTATCGAAAATGGAATGGGGGTATCTACCTTACAGTGTTAATTTGCTACTACTCCTCTATGTATATATTTCACTCCTTCTCCTTGCTGTAAATTTTTGCCCACCTCTCATACATTTTGCCCCTTAGTCTTCTCACTGTACAAAATGAAATGGATGAATTGTCACCAATTTTATATTTTAAATTTTGTGTGTGCATGTCATTTGTTTTTCATTTAGTCAAATACACAGTATAGTAGAGTCAGTTGGGCACCATCTGAGAAAAAGAGCGCCATGATGCAATTCACTTTGCCAGAAATTTGGAAACAGTATGCTGTACTGCTTGGTAACTGTGCCAGAAGCTTCAATACAAACATTTCAGTCTTTATGTGCTAATCTGAGGACAGTGCAGAGGATTCAGAAAGAGTTCAATGAGTCTAATGGTGACAACAAAGGTATCACAGCTTGAAAAACTCACTGTGTTCTGAAAAGAAAAGAACTCTCGAATTTGTACGTTAGGGCCTCAGTCTCAAAATGGAGGACTACATCGTGCCTTGAGGAGATCATGCTGCCTTGGTTCAAAAGGGTGGCTGCTGGAAAACCTTATATCTGGTAACAAGACTCTGCACCATCCCACACAGCAGAAGAACCCAGTCATGGCTGTCAGACAATATCTCTACTATATCATCCCTTACCTCTGGCCTCCTAACTCCCCAGACTGCAACCCCCTTGATTATTATGTGTGGGGGCACAGTTGAGTGAAAGATCAACAAAACCCCTTGTAACACCAAAGATGAACCTGAAGGCAAGGATTATGGCAGCATTCATCATCTTAAACAAGGAGACCATCCAGAAAAGCTGCAAGAGATTCTGAAATCATTTTGAGGCCATCATTGAAGCCAATGGCGATTTTAATGAATAAATTCACTCTTTAATATTTCAAGATATTTTTGTAAAATTTTGGTAAATATATGTTAAAATGAGACATCAGTGTTATTTTCATTTTAGCATAATTTAGATGACAATTTATCCATCACACACTGTATATATTGAGTTATCTAAAAGTATTTAGGAAAGGATGCACCCTCTCCTTGCTGTATATATTTCTCCCCTCTGCTCGCTGCATATATTTCTCCCCTCTCCTCGCTGCATATATTTCACCTTTCTCCTCGCTGTCTATATTTCACCTTTCTCCTCGCTGTCTATATTTCTCCCCTCTCCTCGCTGTCTATATTTCTCCCCTCTCCTCGCTGTCTATATTTCTCCCCTCTCCTCGCTGTCTATATTTCTCCCCTCTCCTCGCTGTCTATATTTCTCCCCTCTCCTCGCTGTCTATATTTCTCCCCTCTCCTCGCTGTCTATATTTCTCCCCTCTCCTCGCTGTCTATATTTCTCCCCTCTCCTCGCTGTCTATATTTCTCCCCTCTCCCTCGCTGTCTATATTTCTCCCCTCTCCTCGCTGTCTATATTTCTCCCCTCTCCTCGCTGTCTATATTTCTCCCCTCTCCTCGCTGTCTATATTTCTCCCCTCTCTGATCGCTTTATATATTTCCCACCTCTCCTCACTGCATAAATTTCTCCCCTCTCTTGCTGTACATATTCCTTCCTTCTCCTCTGTCTATATTTCTTCCCCCTCTTCATTGTATGTATTCCCTCCCCCCTTCTCGCTGTATATATTCCCTCCCCCTTCTCGCTGTATATATTCCCTCCCCCTTCTCGCTGTATATATTCCCTCCCCCTTCTCGCTGTATATATTCCCTCCCCCTCCTCGCTGTATATATTCCCTCCCTCTCCTCGCTGTATTCTCCTTGCTATCTATGTTTCTCCCCTCTCCTCGCTGTCTATATTTCTCCCCTCTCCTCGCTGTCTATATTTCTCCCCTCTCCTCGCTGTCTATATTTCTCCCCTCTCCTCGCTGTCTATATTTCTCCCCTCTCCTCGCTGTCTATATTTCTCCCCTCTCCTCGCTGTCTATATTTCTCCCCTCTCCTCGCTGTCTATATTTCTCCCCTCTCCTCGCTGTCTATATTTCTCCCCTCTCCTCGCTGTCTATATTTCTCCCCTCTCCTCGCTGTCTATATTTCTCCCCTCTCCTCGCTGTCTATATTTCTCCCCTCTCCTCGCTGTCTATATTTCTCCCCTCTCCTCGCTGCATATATTCCCCCTCCTCCTCGCTGTCTATATTTCTTTCCTCTCTGATCGCTTTATATATTTCCCGCCTCTCCTCACTGCATAAATTTCTCCCCTCTCTTGCTGTATATATTCCTTCCTTCCCCTCTGTCTATAGTTCTCCCTTCTCCTCTCTGTCTATATTTCTCCCCCCCTTGTTGTATATATTTCTGCCCCCATCCTCGCTGTATATGTTTCTCCCCCATCCTCGCTGTATATGTTTCTCCCCTCTCCTCATGGTATATGTTTTTCCCCTCTCCTCATGGTATATATTTCTCCCCTCTCTCCGCTGCATATATTTCTCCCCTCTCCTCGCTGTCTATATTTCTCCCCTCTCCTCGCTGTCTATATTTCTCCCCTCTCCTCGCTGTCTATATTTCTCCCCTCTCCTCGCTGTCTATATTTCTCCCCTCTCCTCGCTGTCTATATTTCTCCCCTCTCCTCGCTGTCTATATTTCTCCCCTCTCCTCGCTGTCTATATTTCTTCCCTCTCTGATCGCTTTATATATTTCCCGCCTCTCCTCACTGCATAAATTTCTCCGCTCTCTTGCTGTATATATTCCTTCCTTCTCCTCTGTCTATATTTCTCCCCTCTCCTCTCTGTCTATATTTCTCCCACCCCTCGTTGTATATATTTCTGCATCCCCTCCTCATTGTATGTATTCCCTCCCCCTCCTCGTTGTATATATACTCTCCCCTTCCTTGCTGCATAGATTTCTCCTCGCTGTCTATGTTTCTCCCCTCTCCTCATGGTATATATTTCTCCCCTCTCGTCGCTGCATATATTTCCCCCTTCTCCTCGCTGCATATATTTTTCCCCCTCTCCTCGCTGTATATATTTTCCCCCTCTCCTCGCTGCATATATTTTCCCCCCTCTCCTCGCTGCATATATTTCTCCCCGTCTCCTCACTGCATATATTTCTCCCCCTCTCCTCACTGCATATATTTCTCCCCTCTCCTCACTGCATATATTTCTCCCCCTCTCCTCACTGCATATATTTCTTTCCCCCTCCCCCTCCTCACCTGCATATTTCTCCCCCTCCCCTGCATGTATTTCTCCCCCTCTCCTCGCTGCATGTATTTCTCCCCTCTTCTCACTGTATATATTCTCTCCTCTCTCTTTGCTGTCTATATTCCCTCCCTCTCTTTGCTGTCTATATTCCCTCCCTCTCCTCGCTGTCTATATTCCCTCCCTCCCTCCTCGCTGTCTATATTCCCTCCCTCTCCTCGCTGTCTATATTCCCTCCCTCTCCTCGCTGTATATATTCCCTCCCTCTCTGTCTATATTCCCTTCCTCTCCTCGCTGTCTATATTCCCTTCCTCTCCACATGTATTTTGCCCCATCCCCCCGTTTCTTGTTCTATATTTTTCCCCTCGCCGCTCTTCACTGTACCTTAGCTTATTCAGCACCAAAAAACATTGATTAACAGTTTTCACTTCCTCTGATCACCAAGTGGCATAAACTACAAGATGATTGAAAAGTAACTCCCTGAACTGTCCCATTTTGTAAAAATCATAGTTAGATAGAAGAGTCCATCATGCATAAAAAAGGGGGTTACTTTTCAATCTCCCAGTATATAAAGCCCTCCATTTTTTAAAATACACTTTTTGTTTTTCTTTTGTTCATTGCACACTATTGTATCTAATACTTATAGTCTTACCCTAAGAGTTCATTTGAACAATTACTATGAAAATATGGTAAATTTTTGTTTTGTTTCCAAAAGGCCTTTACCCCTTCAAATCTTTCCAAAACATCCTTATTTCCGTGCATAAGGAACTGCTGAACTCAAATCGGTAATTGTTTATTGACGAAACCTACCTTTTTTTCAATTTTACAACCAGAAAAATATTGAACTTCTTTTCGCTGTGTATCTCACCCCGTAACCACGGTTCAATACATGTTATTCACTGCTGATTGAATTCATGCATAGTTTGTCTATTTTTCGACCAATTGACTTTCTTTTTGTGATTCATGCGTGGAAATTGAGTTCCAAACCCAAACAAGTCATGGACTAATTGCTCAAGGGAAGTAAACGGCTCGTAAAAAGTATACTATGTGCCAAGTCATTCAGCGGTTAATCAGATAAGAAAATGGTGGAAAGGGGTGAGATATAGTCCGACTTTTTTGTTTTCAATAACAAGAAAAATGGTAGGTTTCTTCAGTAAACAATTATCGATTTGATTTCAGCAGATACATTTGCACGTAATTAAGGAAGTTTAGGAAAGATTTGACGGGGTAAAGGCCTTCAGGGAACAAAACAAAAATTTACCAAAAATATTTATAGAAAAGGCATAGGGAAGCTACATTATAGAAGTGAAAAAGTTGCTGAAGCTGAGTTGCCAGGTCAGGGTCAATAATAATTGGGCTGACTCATATTAGCAGAAAGAAAATCCTTAAAACTGTTGATAGCACAAGAATGTCGATAATATGCAACCCATAATCATGTTTAGAAACCAAAAAGTCCATTTTGTTTTTCATAATGTTTGTTGGCTTTCAGAATCAATGCTTTAGTGGAACAGGAAGTGAAGAGGCGTCTTTTTGAAGAGAAAGTCGAGCGCGAGAAACAAAGACGTATTGAAAAGGAACAAGAAAAGAAAGAACGGGATGAAGAAATCTCTCGGATACGAATGATGCATAGTCGTGAGTTGAAGCAGCTTAAGGCTAAATATGAACGAAAGTGAGTATGACATTTTCTTTTCCCACGTTGACACTCTTTTGCAAAGTCTATGTCTATGTATGGATGTGCGTCATGGTGCAGTGGATATCGACTCGGAACGACAAATTGGGGAGCCGAGTTCGAATTCCAGTTGAATTCATTGCATTCACTTGGAAAAGGTATTAATCCGTCTCTTCCTTCCAGTTATGGGTTAAATAACAGGACAGATTGGGTTCTATAGCCTTGGCAGGCAACCAGTCTACAGCAGAAAGCAATGGCAACCTACTGTGGGATAATCTTCTGCCCAGTCAGTCATGTCTCTTTCGAGACATGATCGCCCAAGCGTGTATCACGTATGTCACTTAACTGACTGATGTCTATGTATGCCTCTGAGGATCCATCTTTGTATTTGACTAACGCTGTATTCAGCGTAATTTAGAAAATACGCTGTCCAAAACCAAGACTGTTAAATTTAAAAAAGAAAAATAAGCTGTATCAATTTATAAAATATATGGTGTGTTGTAGATATACCTCCTACATAATGGTAAGGCATTGCCATTCATGTCTTATGCTGGACGGATCTCTACTGTATCCTGCACTAGATAATTATAGAACTAAGAAAAAAAACCATTGAACTTTAAATTAATTTTTTTATTAATTAAACAGTTTTTCTTCTCCAATTTTTCATTGCTTGATTAATCTACTAACTTGTAATTTTAAAAATTACACGTTCAAAAATCTTCCTGCTACGTGAGCATTCAAAAAAAACCATCATTATGTGAGCGTCCTTAAAAAAAAAAAAGGTAAATGGTAAAATCAATTATTGAAAATCGCCAGAAGACACCACTCATGGTAGAAACCTGGGTCATGTAATAACTCGTTTACAAATGGAAAATATATGTATCCCTTGTTCCCTGTTTAGTATGTGGTTTCCGGCTTTCTCTTTTCCAATCTTCTCACTTTGGTTTTTTTTTTTTCAATTGGAGTAGATAGATCTATCGCCCGGTTCACACTCCACCCACGTCTATTGAACAGGTTAAGAGGCTCATCCCTTGTTCCCTGTTTAGGATATGCTTTCCGGCTTTATCTTTTCCAATCTTTTCACTATTACGTAGCCCCCTGCACATCAGTGGCATTACCGCCGTGCTCGGGGTGATACGATTAAAAAATATATATATATATATATATATATATATACTATAGCAAAAGAATAAAAAAATGAGACAATAGAAGAGTAATCAAGAAGATGGTAAATAACAATTGACATTGCATTTAAATTTTTGAAGATCAAAGTTGGCTGGTAAGTATGGAGCCTGAAGAGAATTCCGCAAGTGAGAAGTGAGAGAAAATAAACTGTTAACATTGATTTTACAGTTGCATTTAACCAATTCAACTAAATTGATGAGACCTTAATGCCAATCTAGTACGGCATTTAAATTTATAAAGTCTAGGTCCCGTAGTGAAGTATTCATTGAAACAATTACAATGAAAGTTTTTATAGAAAAACCATAGGGAAACTATTATGTTAATGAGAAAACAAGTGAAGCCGAGAGGCCATGTCAGGACCAGTAATATTGCTGATTCTTCTTGGGATTTTATTAAGAATCTCTAGATATGCAGCAGGAGTACTGGGCTCATATGTGGCAGTAATATTCAAGGTATGGGCAAGAGTAGACATAAATATGTAAAATAGATTCAAGAGAGAAAAGTTGTCCAGCATTAAAGTGGACCAACTTTCTTAGCAGCTGACCTAACAACGGATTCAATATAATCTTTCCACTTCATGTCAGTCGAGAATGTTTTCCCGAGAAGGGGCAACGAGTCATTCACCTGGAGGTTAGCATCAGCCATACTGATGGAAGACAGGAAGAAGCCTCCCAGATGACTTAAATAAATTTTCCAATTCATCCCTTATGAATAAAATTATAGATCAATAACTTTCTTAATGTAGACCTAGCAATGGATTCAATATACTCTTTCCACTTCATGTCAGCTGAGAATGTTAGCCGGAGAAGGCACGAGGAGTCACTCTCGTAGGGGTTAGTATCAGCCATGCTGATAAGAGGCAGAAAGAAGTCTTGCTTTTCTATTTCATTAAAACATTGGGTGACGTTGGAATGAATATTTAGGGGAATAAATTCAATTGTTTCTCTAAATGTTTAAATAATAAAGTTATATATCCACTTGGTTGACATTTTGACCTGAAAAGAATCTAAATCAGGTAAAGCTGTCAATTTTTCATATTGTTTCATGATATGAGCAAGGGTAAACAAATAATTTGTTTATTTTAGTAGTATTCACTTTTAAATTAAATCTACTTTGAGTGCATAGCACACATGGAAAGGAAACTACAAAACCTCCTACAGAAAGTATCGGTGGAGAGTGACAAAAAAAGGACTACAAATAAACTTTAAGAAAACTGAATGCATGGTCATCAGCAAAAGGTGCAACCCAAAATGCCAAATACAAGTGGGAGATACCAGAATCAAACAAGTACAAAACTTTAAATACCTAGGAAGTGTTCTAACAAGAGATGGAAAGTGTGACACAGAGATCCGAAGGCAAATTGGCATGGGAAAGGACGTGTTCCAGAAGCTGAGTAAAGTACTAACACACAGGAAAATTTCACTGGAAACAAAGAAAAGAGTGCTGGATTGCTATGTGATGTCACTTCTTCAATACGGCAGTGAATGCTGGACAATATCATCAAAAATGAAGACAAAACTGGAAGCAGCGGAAATGTGGTTATACAGAAGGATGCTACAAATATCGTGGACTGAGCATGCAAGCAACGATGAGGTGCTAAAAAGAATGGCAACAAAAAGGAAATTAATAGTGAGCATCAGGAAGAGACAACTGAAGTTCCTGGGACATGCAATAAGGAAGAAGAGCTTGGAGAACCTGATACTCACTGGCCAGATAGAAGGAAAGAGAGACAGAGGAAAGCAGCGGATAACATATTTGCAGGGCCTGATCAGGTGGATGACGGAACGGGGGTTGCGAGGTGTAACAGGAGCAAACATACTAGGAGCCACAAAGGATAGGGAGACGTGGAGAACCATGATCGCCTACGTCCTGAAGGGACAGGGTACAAGGAAGAAGAATTTATTACTGAGTTCAATTCCAGCTTGATTCTTTTTCATTCACTTCACACTAATGCCTTTGGAAAAGGCATGAACCATGGCTTTCTTGCCTAGAGGCAGCAACCAACCTGGGAGAAAGAAAACTCAGAATTCAAAATCATCCTGAAGAGGAATGTGTTTTGTCAAAATATCTTGCCCTAGACACACCGTTGCTGCTATGGCTGTAGTAAAATGTACTGCATCTATGACCGTCATGGATTGTCGGGGGCAGTAGGGCACACAATTTAAATTTGAATAATTCTACTAAACCAATATATTTTAATTCACTTGACTATTCCCCCATTTTGTGTCTTTTTCAAAGCTCCTTGTTCCTGGGTATGACGATAAACTGCATCCGGCAACAAGGCCTCTGATTGGGAGGTTGTGAGGAACTTGCTGTTCTTCCTAGGTTCGCCGTGACTCTATAAAAATGTACTTTTATAGTAAAAGTTCTGTAATGCATTTTTGAAGAAAATTTTACAAGCAATCCATTTTGGAAGTAAATTGAAGGAAAAAATATAGGTAGCAATAATTTTATCGAAAAAAACAAATATACCAGCAATATGTCTGACTGTCAACAAAACCCTCTTTACAAAAATACATAAATGAAACCTAATCTACTAATTGCTTTTTCAAAAATACAACACGAGAAGACATCTTGAGTTTTTAAAGAAAAAACAAAAACCTCTTTTAATCCAAAATCTAATTAAATTAACTTTTTCACTCAAAACAAACATTTTAAAACATGAATAAAATGTGTTGTGGTGCAGTGGATATTGCTCGAAACGAGAAATCTGGAAGCCAAATTCAAATTCCACTTGAATTTCTTACGTTCACTTACGCACAAATACCCTTGGGAAAGGTATTAATCTGTCTCTTCCCTCCAGTTATGGGTTAAATAACTGGACAGATTGGGTTCTATAGCCTTAGCTGGCAACCTACTGCGAGATAATCTTATACCCAGTCAATGTCGCTTACAAGACATGATCACCCAAAGCGTGTATCATGTATGGCACTTAACTGACTGACTGAATATAATAGTTGAAAACATTATTAAAAATTCAACTGGGCATGAAGTGGGGGATCGGTTTTCTATTTTATGAAGTAATAATCTAATCCACCATTAATTATACTTAATATAATAATGTAATATAATCTATCTCTTCTCCCTCCAGCTATGAGTTAAATGGCAGGACAGATTGGGTTCTCTAGCCTTGGCTGGCAATCTGCTTTCCCTCAGAAAGCAATGACAACCTACTGCGGAATAATCTTCTGCCCAGTCAGTCATGTCTCTTTCGAGACATGATTGCCCAAGCATGTATCACATATGGCACTTAACTGACTGACTGAATATAATAGTTGGAAACATGATTAAGGCTTCTATTGGACATAAAGTGGTGGAATGGGTTTTTATTGCTATGAAGTAATAAACTGATCCCCCACGAGTTACTATTTATTAATATAATGATATAATATAATTTATCTCTTCTCACTCTAGTTATGAGTCAAATAACAGGACAGATTGAGTTCTATAGACTTGGCTGGCAACCATCCTACCACAGAAAGTAACCTACTGCGAGATAATCTTCTGCCCAGTCAGTCATGGCTTTTTCGAGACATGCTTGCGCAAGCAGGTATCACGTATGGCACTTAACTGACTTACCCTAGAAGCCCATCTTTTTGACATTAAATAACCCACAGAGGTTCAGATGCTGTTAAACAAAACTCAAATCTAAAGTTCCTTCTCAAATTGGAATTCTTATTTTGTCTTAATACTTGTTATTCGGTGATGGCTCACATCTTGCAGCTTTGACCGCCACCAGATACAATAGCATGGTTACAGTAAGATGTGGTGCATCTATGACCGCAATGAATTTGTAGGGGGAGGGCGTGTAATTTAAAATTGGATAATTCTATTAAATTAAGATATTTTAATTCACTTGACTATTCTCCCATTTTGTGTAGCATTCAAAGTTCCTTCTCAAATTGGAATTCTTATTTTGTCTCAATACTTTTTTCTTCAGTGATGGTCCACATCTTGCAGCTTTGACCGCCACCAGATACAATACCATGGTTGCAGTAAGATGTGGTGCATCTATGACCGCAATGAATTTGTAGGGGGAGGGCGTGTAATTTAAAATTGGATAATTCTATTAAATTAAGATATTTTAATTCACTTGACTATTCTCCCATTTTGTGTAGCATTCAAAGTTCCTTCTCAAATTGGAATTCTTATTTTGTCTCAATACTTTTTTCTTCAGTGATGGTCCACATCATGCCGCTTTGACTGCCACCAGATCCAATCCTTATGCGACTGTCATGGTAAGCTGACTTGCACTAAGTCAACCTTTAATCATTCAACTGTGATTTAATTTATTTACCTCCTTTTTTTATTGGCTAGCCAAAACATTTATTTAGTTTATAGTGGGTTATCCATTCTTTTCCAGTTTATAGAGGGTTATCCGTTCTAGTGAAGGGTAGTTGTTGCAGATTAACGGAATTTGGCCTCGTTGTAGATAGCCCACTATAAGTCATAAAATGATTATAATTCAAGAAAAGCAAATTGAGTTGAAAAATAACATTTTATATATACACATATCAATTAAGGTTTTTACAATTAAAATAATCCTTTACATATGGGTCCAACAGATGTTAAATGTTCATGGCAATAAAATGCTAAAAAGAGAATTAATACTTAGGAATGTGGGAGTGTTGTGAATAAGGAATGTCTTTGAAGTATCCGCTCCTTTGGTCAATAAGTAGTTTTGAGACAGCGAAGAAGAAAAAGAGGTGAAGGGAGGCCAGCATAGTAAGCCGCTTGACTTGTGTCAAGGGAGTTACTAATTACACTCGCCTCTCTAGAGTCTGGGTCTGTCTGTCTCGGTCTGTCTGGCAATGCTTTCTGTATCTGCTTTTTATATCTTCTTTTTGGATCACAGCAGATCATTTGGGAATTCATATCCGTATTTGATTCTGGGCTTCCCATTGGCTGATAAATAAAATTCACGTAGGCTCGCAAACTGGAAATTTAATATTTAATTAATTTTTAGTTTTCAACCGGAACATCTGTGCAAAGCCGGCTGCGCACCAACAACTTTTGGTCATTTGCTTTTTGGTTGTGAGGGTGCAAACATCCGGTCCATCGCTGTTGCTCAGTCAGTATCACCATAAGTTTATTAATTTAAAATGATAGGACTATTATTGTCTTTTACTCATTTCACCCTAAGTAAGGCAATAATGCCACTAAGACACAATGGCAGTTACTGCACTGGAAAGATTATGCAAAAATAAAAAAAAGAACATTAAGGTGAGAAAACAAAAGATAATGATTGACATTGCATTTAAATTTTTTGAAGATCAAAATTAACTGGTAAGTAAGAAGCTGGAAGAGAGTTCTACAAGCAAGACTTGCAGGTTTTATTTCTAACATTAATTTTACTCCTTCATTTCATAATTTCTTGCTTTCTTTCAGACAATTTCATTTTCTCGGAATTTCGTTCTTTTTTACTTATTTGTTTCAGCAAAGATCTACCCGAGGTGCATTTTTTTCACTCTTTTAATAGAAGTTTAATTTCTTCAACATTTGTCTATATTTCTGAGATGTGGCATTGTAACTATTTACATTATTTACGCTGTTCAGACTGTTGTCCTTATCTTTTTTATGAAATAATAAAAAAAAAACTTTTCCTTTCACCTAATGTTGTGCAGGGCAGCGTTTTTGCTGTTTCCGTAACAAACTGTTTTTTTTATGGAGGAAGGTGATTTTCTAAGCGTAGCTTAGATGTAACACACAGCCAAAAGTTGGAGATACCCAGAAGCAATTTGTTGATTGTTAATACTTTCATTTGTTTAAAGAAATCACTGAGGTATGAACATTAACTCAGTGAAATTGAGAATTATTGTTGAAAGAAGAATAAAAAGTAACTTTAACAGATTTTTGTTGCCTGTCTTCAAACAAAATTATTTCTAATGATTTCCACTCATCATTAAGGAGATTAAATGACTTTTAATCCTTTTTATCTCTCATATAATCCATCAGATTTACTTATTTCGAAAAGAAAAAATATTTTTCCAGTCATAATTCCCCATCGTAACTTTTATTCTCTAAAATGTAAATGACACTCTGCTTGAAATTATTTTAAATGAAGTCTTTAAATCCTTGGATGGAAATTTCTTTGGTATTTGCAAATCCAGGGGCAATGTTTGCTTGTTTTTTTTTTAAACAAAAGTGAAGAAACAGATCATAAAAAAATAAAAATGAAATATATCTGGGATATGAAATACAATTTTATTTTTGCTTCAGTTCAAATTCCAGTTGAATTCTTGCATTCACTTACGTGCAAATACCCTTGGGAAAGGGATTTATCAGTCCCTCCAGTTATGGGTTAAATAACAGGACAGATTGGGTTCTATAGCCTTGGTTGGCAACCAATCTACCGCAGAAAGTAATGGCAACTTACTGCGGGATAATCTTCTGCTCACTCAGTCATATATCTTTCAAGACATGATCGCTCAAGTGTGTATCAGATATGGCACTTAACTGACTTTTATAAGAACACCATCCCTTAGCAACAAAACTCCAACTTGAATGAATAGATTAATTCAAAGAATTCTGAAGAATTATATTTACACTATTTATATTAGGGCTATTGTTGTCATCTTTGTTGTTGTTATCACGTTTTGGCCATTATGCCCATCTTGACACGATTTATATTTGTCTTTGTGCCCACTGGCCTACTACAGTTGTATATTGATCTGGATAAACTACACAGGATTAAAAATTGAACACCTTATTTATTCTATGGCACTGTTCATATCTAGAGATATCGTCTAGTTCCTACTTTTATTTTGTCCTGTTCACTTATTGGTCACTGGCTTTCACTAAATGCAAGTCCACACTGCCCAACCCAGGGATTAAACTTAGAATCACTCTGTCATCAAATTCACAAACCTTTATGCACTAGACCACAATGGCCATAAGTAATGATAAATTCTTATCTCAGAAATTCAGGCAAGAATTAAGAATTCTAATATCAATTTGTAGGCACAAACACTTTTTTGTTTTTTATTTTTAAACTGCAGGTATCTCTAACCTTACATCAGTAATTTGTCCCAGGAGAAGCAACTTTTTTTTATTTTAATCATTTTACCCCAAGCAAGGCAGTATTGCCACTGTTGCGCAGGGGGTTACATAAGAGGTGAATGATATGAAAGAACAACAAGTTGCAGGGGAAGTCGAATTTATTTGTCTCTAGGCTAAACCATAAATAACCATTCCCAGTTCCATATTTTATTCATAAATGCATTTTTCATAATATATGGTCAATAAGAATCTATTTTAAGCTGACAAATAAATAAATTTTAGTTTTTAATACAGTACAGTAAAAAGTAATCTAAATTTATGACTGCATATACGTACACAAATGTAAATGTTTACAGTTCAGTGGTCTTTCCAGTACATTACTGACTCTTTATTTGTGAATGTTGTTTTCTCTAAGACATTATAAAATAAAATGATTTTGTAAGTAACAAGTACAGTTATTAAAATTATTTTGTAATAGCAGAAAATGAACTAATTTAGGTTAAATTTACCAATATTTTCAATTTTACATATGTATTTTAATATGATTTTACATACTTTTATTATTTTGTGCACAGTAACATGATTTTAGCTGCATTCAACACTTTTCTAGTGATATTACAACTTCAATATTTGTAGTGGACAGACATTAAGTAAAAAAAAAAAATGACTTGATTTTTATTTTTCCATATGTTTTCTTTTTTTGATAAATAATGTATAATCGAGAACAATTTAACTAGAAACAATGTAACCCGAGGTATACCTGTATCCAAGATTTTTACTTGTTTTTGTTTTAATTTTATATTTTAAAGAGAGTTTTGTAATTTGCTTGAGGCATTGTGTATATAAGGTGTATGGGTAGGTATTTCAAGGCTATCACAATGTGTTTAGTAAAATAAAGGAAGGTAAAGAAAGTGTTGAGTATTACCTATTAATATTTTGAGAAAAAAAACAGGTAGCAATAAACACGCCTCCAATTAAAGCAAATAGACAAAACATCAGGTTGTAAACCAGCACCTACTACCATTCTGACAGAGATGCAAAAATGCCAAACCCTGCCACCAGCTAACGCGCACACATTAAACCATAAATTAAAGCAGATATATCATCAAATCGTAAAACGGCACCCACTATCACTTTAACAAAGTTGTAAAAAAAACAAATTCTACTATCGCGCACACACACATACATGCACACACACATACTCACTACAATTAACGACAGCAGTAGCAGTGAAAGAGAACCATTCGTTTAAAGGCATGGTCCACCAGCGGACGAACGTGAACTCCAGCTCTCCTATCATTCTGAAGATGAGATTCCGATCTCGAAATATTAATGAATAATGAATAGGTAATATCCAACACCTTCTTTACCTTTGTCCTGGGCATGATGGTAAACTGCATCCAGCATCAAGGCCTCTGATTGGAAGGTTGTGAGGAGCATGGAACCACTTTTTAATTGCTGTTGTTCCCAGGTCCACCCTGATCCGGAGTGGTAGCATCTGTTAGGGTCTCAGCTATGGGCAAATAGTTAACCCCCAAACTGGGCTCAAAAGAATATGAATGTATAGAAATACACTTTTATCAAAATATATACATGAAAATAGACTTTTATAGAAAAACATATATTTTTGAAGGGAAAAAATTATCAACGATACATTTTTGAAGAAAAAATTATTACCATAACACAATTTTGAAAGAAAAAAAATTATTCTCAGCAAAACATTTTTGAATATTAAACTAGAAGACATTTTCAGTTTTCTAAAATAAAAAAAGAATAAAAAGAAAATATTCTTATTAAAATCTGACTAAATCAACCTTCTCACTATAACTGAACATTAAAAAACAAATACCTTAAAACCCCACCTTTTTGGCATTAAATAACCCACAGAAGTTGATATGCCGTTAAACAAAACACAAACTCAAAATCTGACTAAATCAACATTCTCTCTATAACTGAACATTAAAAAACAAATACCTTAAAACCCACCTTTTTGGTATTAAATAACCCACAGAGGTGTTGATATGTCATTAAACAAAACTCAAACTCAATTACTAAACGCATTGTGATAGCCTTCAAATATCTACCCATACACTTTATATTTTAAATATTTGTTTAATGATAATAAGAATTGATTGACTTTGTTTGGTACTTATTGATTCCAGTCTCCAGATGCATTTACTCCAAGTTCCAACATGGAACTTAGAAGGAACAAATATGTGAGTGCCATTTGCATGGGTTTCTTCTTGCACTAATCTGGCTTTCTTTTCTATTTTTTTTTTTTTTTGGGGTTGAAGTTAAACACTTTTTTCTTTCTACTTTTTGCTTACCAAATTTTTTATTTTGTCAACACTAACTAAAAAGTGAAATAGTGTAGTAAACTATGGCATGTTTTTTGTTGTTTTTTTAATTTTTGAACATTGAGGAAATGGTATGGCATGTAATTTATAGACTCCTGATCAAAATTTTAAGACCACTTAAAAATCTCTAAAAAGAAATACTTTTTTTACGGATAGATTTTAAACTCCTTCCACTTAAGGTTACCAATACTACAATCTAAAATGTTATGGAAACAAAAAGCTATATTCCAAACATTTTATTTAGAAATTTACATTTTTATAAAATGAGGCGATTTACACATGACCAGAGACAAAAATTCTATGAAAACATTCAACAACCAAATTTAATAATGAGTTCTACCTCTACTGCTTTTGATGACTTCAAAAATTCTGTCGGGCATGCTAGAAATAAGCGTTTCCATTAAGGTGCGGGGGATGTTGCTCCAGCTTCTGAAGATGGCTTCACGAAGTTCATTTTTGTTGAATATTGTTTGCCATTTCGATAAACATCTCTTGTCATCCATCCTCAAACATTTTCAATTGGATTCAAGTCTGGTGAGCATGCAGGATGTCCCAAGAGATGGATCCCATTTTCTTGTAGAAAGGTCAAGGTCCATCTTGCAGTGTGGATTGCAGCATTATTCTGTTGGAATAACCATCCATCCACACACAAACGATGACCCTCCATCATCAATGATGCTTTTTGTAGCATGCTAACATAACCAGCCACTGTTTGACAACCCTGCACCACCTCTGTAAGAAAAGGCACCCCATACCATTAGGGACCCTCCACCACAATGACGTGTGGAGAAAATTTCAAGAGGCATGTTTTTGTTATGCCAATATCGTTGGAAGCCATCAGGACCATCTAAACTGAATTTTTTCTCATCAGAAAGCAGGACTTTCTTCCACTTCTCAACGTCCCATGTTTCGTATTCACAACCAAACTTTAAGTAGTCCACCTTGTGACGTGGAAGCAGCTGAAGAATTTGTTTACACTTTTTATTTATCATACCTTTTTGTCGTGAGTGTCGTCTGATGGTCACAGGACTGCAATCAGCATCTGTGACTGCCTTAATTTGACTAGAAGAAAGTCCCCCCTCTTTCATAACAACCCATTTTATTCTCTTACTCAATGCAGGAGAAATTTTTTGGGGCCTACCAGAGGATTTTGCTTTTCCATAATTCTCACTGTTCTTTAGAAAGTTGCAAATCAGTTTTACTGCGATTTACCTTAGCTGCGATTACCTGCTGTGACAAACCTTGCTTATGGAATTCTAGAATTCGAGAACGCTCAACTTTGGTTAGTTTGCTTGCTTTAGGCATGGTAACACCTTTACGCAGTGATTGCTAATCTCTAACTGAACTAAAAACATTGGAATTACCATAGTTCTAACAATTTATACCCCTGGTCTTATAATTTTGATCATGCGTAAATTGCCTCATTTTATAAAAATGTAAATTTCTAAATAAAATGTTTGGAATGTAGCTTTTTGTTTCCATAACCTTTTAGATTGTAGTATTGGTAACCTTAAGTGGTAGGAGTTTAAAATCTATCTGTAAAAAAAATTTCTTTTTAAAGATTTTTAAGTGGTCTTAAATTTTTGATCAGGAGGGCCTT